>CM047585.1:17360572-17377390 GCA_026184515.1 Peronosclerospora sorghi
ACTATATGTAATACTAAGTAGAACTTACTAAATTCGTACCTAGCCAAAATGTGATTTACACCACCTGTGTACTAACACGTGGCTGGCTGCCACGCCTCCACCAAGGGCTCCTGCCCTGATTGGTTAAAATAACCAATAGGTCCTCACCTTTCGGACCGGTCAATACTGACCCCAACCGTAGTGTACTTATATACACACATAACCAAAGGTAACCAGAAGGTAAACCTGTTACAATCATAACCCCACGATCGGTTCGTCGATCACGAATTAGTTGGCCTCTTCGTCCACTTGCATTACGTCAAACCGATGTCTGCGGACCATCTTCCTTTCGAAATCCTTGATCAGAGCATCACAGTTCATATCTGCCTCGTCTACCCACGACGGCTCAGCATAACCTTTCCAGTAGACTTGATATTCGCGTAACGTTCTTCCATACCTAGTCTTTCGACCAGATCGGACATCGGTGATACGATCAACTTCAAATTCATCTGGATCTAGCGTCCTTTCCCAGATGTCATCGGGTAGCAAAGATTCGTCGAAGTCAAAACGATCTTCTACCCCGGCTGTTAGCACAGCAGTAGGGCGATCTGGAAACACCTTGACCAATTTCAACTTGGACAGGTGCACCACTGGGAACATGCAATAGTCGGTGCCAGCTGTAACCAATCTCGCCGCAGAATCACCGATCCTCTCATCGACTCTAAAGGGTCCATGCCACATATGCGCCAGTTTCTTCGCGAACCCTTCTTTCACCCGATCGAGATATAACCAGACCCTTAAACCCGCTTCGATCTTGTGCGGTGTCACTTGATCATTGTGCTTCTCAGCTCGATCAGCCATCGCTTGGTGCAATCGAGTGCTCACTTGATCATGTGCGTAACGGAAGTCTTTCTGCAACTTATACCTCCATCGGCGAGCATCCCGATCTTTACGCCGAATTTCACCCAGTTGTAATGTTGATTCCAACGATGATCGCGGATCCCACCCACACACCAAATAAAATGGTGTTTCCCCACGAATGCGATCAGGTGTTGAGTTTAGCGCGAATACCAGTCGATCTGCGTACGAGCTCCAATCCTTCTGACCTACGTCTGATACATAAATCTTGATCTCCCGATTGATTGTTTGCACCGTTATTTCTGCCTTGCCGTTCGTCTGTGGACGGTACCATAGTGGCACTCTGTCGTTGTCCAACGATCTTGTTGAGCTCACGAAATACTTCCGACATAAAACCGGGCTCCCAATCATGCCTGATCACCTCACTAGCCCCGAATCGTCGAAACACACATTCTTTATAATTTTCGGCAACTTTCTGCTCTGTGCGGGACGATCCATCTTTCCCGACCACCATACTCGTGAACAGATCCGTCCAAATCAGCAGTTCCGTATGTCCATCCGTTGGTCGGGGTACTGACGGGATATGATCCATGACTATCACTTGGAACGGGTACGTGGCCTCGATATTCCCCGGCGACATGCCCTTGATCGTAGGCTGGCCCTTCCCCGTCTCGCAATCTACGCATTGTCCAACAAATCTTTGCACGCTGCGAAATAGACCACGCCAATAAAAGTATCGTCTGATCCTCTGATATGTGCGCCCTATACCCTGGTGTACTCCTTCCAAACTCACATGATAATGGTGGAGGACATCCGCATGTAGGGTTTCAGGTAAGACCAGCTTGATCAAAGAATGTTGATCATCTCGATCATCTTGGTCACCGCTGGCTTTTCCTTTAGCCAAATTTCCACAGTAGATCAACAACCCTTGGTTATCGACATCATAGCTGTCGGCGAGTTTCGCACACTCTTTCACCTCGTCTGCGCTCAATTGTGACACGTTAACATGCAAGTAACATCACAAATCACAAATCCACTTTCTTCGTCTTGCGCCTTCTTAACACGTTCCGCCCTTATCCCTTCTATGTATACTTTGGGCCACGTTGACGGTCGCGGTTGACGGAGGTTGAGTGATTGCGTTATCACCAGCACTTGGGGGACAGTGGGATCTTGATTCCACGTGATCACTTCCGACAATCTGTTGAGATCAACCAATTCTTCAAGCTGTTTTTCGTCATCAATCTTGTGTGGTGAAGTGTACCACAAATTTGGTCACTTTTGGTCAAGACAGTTGGTAGAGTTTCCGATTGGTCTAAACAAGGGGGGCTTTTTAGCCTATCAGATTCAAGGAGTATCAAGAACGCCGGTCTTGGGTGAGTCACCTGACATTGGGTATTTTACATAATTTTGCGTGGGTACATTAGGGACCATAGGGAGGTAGTATTATTGGTTAGTTGCGGATTTTCCAAGTAAAAGTCTTTTGGTCTACACCGCAGCAAGAGGTCGCCCTTATTCTTTTCACGTACACTAGTCGCCTCCGCCCGCCGCGGAGTGTTTGGGGGCAGAGGGTTGAATTATCCCCTCTAGCCTATTATACCCGGTCTGGACGCGCCGCACGCGCACTTTGGCCACCGGAAGTCCCTCGACGGGAGTACGATTTGGCGACCTCGACACTTTGACTCAAGTACGTTTGGAACGAGCTATTCACTGGATTGGTCTTTACGTGGAGATATCGTTTGTGGTTTCACGGGCATATTGGGTCTTTACGTGGAAATATTGGCTCATTGTAACATTGGTTGGAGTTTAGAGCGGTTTTGGTCTTCTCTCATATTGTTCAGGGGCTAGACCGGTTGATTGGTCTACCCTCTATTATTTCGTATTTGTCAGGTCTAGATCGTTTGAACGATCGACCTATTGGAATTTATCTTTTGGAAGTGTTTCTGGTCTGTACGTACCTGGGGTGAAGAGTTCCGCCCTAGGTACACCTAGCCAGCACGGTCTCATATTCAAGACAGAATCAGATCGATCTGCTATCCCGATCCACCGAGTGTGTAACTAGCCCATTCCATCGGGTACACAACGTGAGATGAACTTAAATGAATCGGACCAAGTGTCTTTGGATGATGACCGGTCGTCTGCCAGTAGTGGACGATCGGACCAGATTCCTAGTGGAGGTCCGCGGGGTACCCCTTCCCGTAAGTTGGAAGGCTGGGCACGATGGTGGTGGTCAGGTTGTCGATACAAATGTATTCGATTTCGAACTTGACTCCACCACAATGGTGCGCGTGCCCGGATCACTTGGGATCGTGGATATCACCGCGAGGTGTCATCAAAGATTGAGTTTGAAGATTTAAATTTGGAATCGTTCTGGAGAGGGCGTAAGTAAAGGCTATCACCTTACGTCTTCGTTCTCGACAAAGATGGCGATGTCTGGTCTGGCCTGGTGGAGGACCAGATCAGGATTAATATTTTTTTTCCTCCCCAAAAGGCTCCCACCGGAGCCGATCGGGACTATAGCAAGACTTGCTATAGTCCCGGAAAGGATCAGGACCTTGGTCCTGATCCTATGTATGTGCATAAAAAAGTTGATGGAAAATAAAAAGACGAAAAATACTTGGAGGCTGATCAGAACGATCAGACCAACCTCCCCAAGGTTCCCAAGGTCCCCAAGATTCCCAAGAAAGGGTTGGGAATGCCGGCCGACGAAGACGACCTCGAAGAAAAGTCGCAGGTCGGAGATTGTGGCTTTACTGAAGAAGACCTAAACAAGATGTATTACATTTTTGAGCTGAAGCGATTTGTTCGCTTTGACATGGTCTTTCGGGTGTTGAACCTCCAGAACCCCGACCATCTTCTCAGTACCACTACCGAGCCGATCCAGAGTGATCGCCCATTACTGTTGGTGAAGAACTTGGTGGCGATGTTGGCGGAGGTTGGCATTAAAATGCAGAACCCCGCCGATGTCCAAAAACTTTTTGAATTTGAGACTTGGAGGCTGAAATCGTCGATGTCGACCTTCCACGACCCTTTGGTCCCACTGGTGGGGGCGGTTCGCCGCCCAACTCCCACCGCAGCAGTGAAGGTCGCTGAAGCCTCCACAGCGCTTGTCGACATTGGTTCTGATGACGAATCGGTTTATCAGTCTCCACCGGCCTCAAACAGCTCATCAGAGTTGGAGACTGGTGTCGAGCGGATGACCGTGAGGTGGACCATGCCCAGCCCGAACAAAAAAGGGACATGCGGCAGCAAAGGGCTGCTTGCCAGTCGGGGCTCCAGCAGCCCCCACAGGCCTCAGTTCCGCAAAAGGAGGGTATCAACACGTTGCCCATGACTCCAGCTAACGTCCAAGTCATGTTTGAGACGATGTTGGAACGTTTCATGGAAGAACGGGTTAGACCACCTATGTGCCCACATGTCCAAGACCGGTCTACTCGTCAAAGTGTCAATGTTTGCCGGGATGTAGATGGAATCGGTAACATCTATGGATAAGACTATTCGAAGTGATAAGCAAGTCGGCAAAGGGAAGCGCAAGCCGCAACCGGCCAGACCGCGTAGACCAAGCAAGACAAGTGACTGTGACATGGAGTCGGTCGGCGGTCTTGACGACCACTGTGGGTCAGACGGTAAGGGCGATGGCATGCCACGCAAGGCTAACCTAGCCTCCGCTGTTGCTTGCGACTTTGGAACTGCTGCGATTCCGCGCATCCGTATGGCCGCGACGACCAACCTCAAGGACTTCACTGGCAAGGATGCTGATGAAGACCAGGCCCGGTCTTGGTTCGGTCGGGTCAAGTCTGCGTTCCTGCGAGACCAGACCCCGAAAAGTGAAAAGTGTTTGATCTTCCGGGATTTGTTGAAAGGACCGGCTGCCAACTGGATCCAACAGTTAGGTCGGGATGTCCGGTCTGACTGGGACCGGCTATGTGCAGAGTTTGAAGGGAAATATTGTAACTTCGGATTTTCGAGTGCCCGCAAGTATCACCATATGCAGAAGCGGAGCGACGAGACACCGTTTGAGTATTTGCATCGGTTGAACGTGGCTGAACTTCTATCCGGCATAACAATTAAAGAGAAAAAACCGCCGAACGATGCTGCTCTGGAACATGTGGGTCACTACATTAGTACCCTGGACGATCAAGAACTGACGGACAAGCTTACTCTGCTGCTTCTTAGGGACGCGGGTGAAGTTGAACAGAATTTACGGACGCTACAGCAGTCGCGTAGCATGAGGACGAAGAGTGCTGGTGGATCAGGTCGCTACCGATCCAAGACCCAGACCCAGACCGATCCGGTCAAGATACCCTGGACCAGACCGACCCGAGCGGTCAAGGCGATCGTAGCCGAAGACAGCATGAGATCGGAAGGGGAAAGTGGAAGTCAATCCATCCAGGAGTCATCGGATGAAGACCAGTATCGTTACGTCTATGTTGCGGGACCTGCCCCGAAGACCAGGTCGAAGTCCGACCAGGAAGACCGGAAGGGAAGGAACGGAAGCAAGTCCGATCCAGACCGACCTCGTCAGAAGTGCTCCCACTGTGGGTCGAGCAAACATGATGGTCCAAACTGCTGGAAGAAGATGGTGTGCAAGAAGTGCGAGAGACGCGGCCACCCGACGGACCACTGCCTCTTCGTATGCAAGTCATGTGGAGAGATCCACGAGACCGGCCACTGCAAGATTGAAGAATTGTTTAACATGATACGCAAGTGGTACGTGCCGGACAAGCACGCGGGAATGCTGCCGCCGGACGCGGAAAAGATGTTAAACTAGAACGCTCGCCAGGTTGGAATCTGGATCGAGCCGAGCTTTCAACGGTTCACATCTATGCATATGTCGGCAAGGAGGATAAGACCGACAATACACGTTCTATTCCAAATTGCGTCGACCCAGACCATCAGGTCTACAGTCAGAAGACCAATGAGTATTCCCGGACCAAGGTGGTTATGCAGTTGGACTTTCTGCCTGGAGAATGACCGCGGATACTGGAAGTATCACGCGCCTGATAAATGGTTCAAGCAGGCGAAATCCTGTGGCAAGATTAATAACCAGAAAGCGACGAGGTTGTTCGACTCTGGAGCTGAAGTCTCGATAATCGACTCCGCCTTTTCTCGTAACGTCGGATGTCGTATAGACGAAACCCAGAGACAATAATGCGTCGGGATCGGTGAAAACTCGTATATGACCGAAGGAAGAACGCGTGTGAAAATTACTTTGTCGGGATCGCTGGTCTACTTTTTCAGCGCTTGGGTTGGCAAGTTGGCTGGTCAAGACGCTTTACTAGGAATGGATTTCATGGTCCCAGCTGGTATTCGCCTAGACCTGTCACATGGAGTGCTTACACTCCCGGATGAGGTCCAGGTCCAGTTGGCTGGTCGAAGACCTCTGTATGGTTCGTATACCGATCTGGTCCGGTGGGACCAAGACCTCACTATCCCAGTTGGTCGGTCTGCCGATACCCCGGTCGAGAAAGATTTTCGTCCGAGGAAGTTATGCTTGACCAGGGCGATCGGTGGGTCCCGACCTTCGTAAAGAGTGCTGGTCGACGTGATTTTGTCCGTGTTACCAATATCGGTGACAAGCCTCTGACACTGGACAATAACACTATTGTCGGTATGTGGTTAGCAGAAGGGAAGGTACCAAGGAAGATGGGGTTCGTCTCGATTGGATAGAGGCGGTATGTCGAGTGGCAAAACCTGGCGTACCAATCGACCACCGATCTTATCAGCGATGATGGGTCGGTGGAAGAGGATACCTCACCTTTAGTGGAAAGACAAAGTTATGTCACCCCAAAAAAGATGTTGGTCCGAAGAAAGGCGCCGCAGTCACCAGGAACGGTGGACCATCAAGTAGACGAGCCAAGGTTAGTCAACGTGGTGTAAGAACAAGACCAGGCGACAGCGGAGAAAGAAACGGAAGAAGGGGAACATGAAGTTGCTAGGTCGGACCATGACGGTGTTCCTAATCAGACCGATATCAGTGAAGGACAGCCCGTCGATCAAGACCAGGGGAGTTCAGCCGGTCCAGATGGTCTAGGTGGTATCGCCCCAGACGATGAACAAGTCTGTATACATGAAGGCGGGGAACAGTACATTCAGGAGCTGGAAAGCCAAATGGCAGTCCTACCTGAAGTGTCTGTCGACTTGCCCGAAGTTACAAGGGATGATTTACAAGTGGGTGATCAAGACCTTAACAGTCCAGACCAGATCGAGCAGTTGAAGAATATCATATGGAAGAAAAGACATCTGCTGATCGGAAAGGGCAATGCCTTACCACCTGCAGCCCGTGGTGCGATTTGCGATATTGACGTTGGAGATGCCAATCCGATTGCCCAGCGATGTCGACGCGTGGCGCCACAGTACCGTGAAAAGCTTTCTGATCTCATTAAAGGACTGTTGGTCACCAATATTATTAGACCGTCGACCTCGCCATGAGCCTCGCCGATCGTAATTGTTATCAAGAAGAACGGCGTTGACATTAGACTGTGCATCGACTATCGGCTGGTAAATCGGTTGACTAAACTCATGGTGTACCCGATGCCGATGATTAATGATTTGTTGGAAGACCTCTACAAGACCTTGTGGTATTGTTCGCTAGACATGGCAAGCGGATTTTGGGTGGTCTCGATGACTGATCGAGCCCGTGAGATTTCCGCATTTGTGACGCCGTTTGGTCTTTTCGAGTGGAATCGTATGCCGTTCGGTCTGAAGAACGCGCCCCAGATCTATCAAAGGCTGATATACAACGCATTGTACGGACACTTCAAGATCAAGACCGATCGGGACCCTGTTGAAAATTATGATGTGTTTACAGAGGGTGAACCCGATCGGGAAAGAAGACCGTCCGTTCTAGGGAGGCGATCGTACATCGACGACATTCTGATACCTGCCTCGTCATGGAACGATCTGTGCGAGAAGGTTGAACGATTGTTGGAGACATGCGACCGCTGGAACCTATCTATCAGCGCCATAAAAAGTTTTTGGGGTATGTCCAAGGTCGCCTATTTAGGTCATATGGTTTCGAACAATGGTCTAGAGGCTAATCCTTAGGACCTGGATTCGTTAAGCAAACTCCCGTTTCCCAAGTCTCTGAAGGCAATGCAGTCCTTCCTAGGAAGTTTAAATTACTACAGCCGCTTCATCGAAGATTTTTCTATCTACGCGGCTGTGTTGTATGAGCTCCGGGAAGTTGACTACCATATGTTGCGCAAAGAATACCGGGCAACTTTACATGGGGGCGCCGACTCTGGTCTTGCTGCAGATTGTCCGCAAGTGGAGGACGAAGACCATATGAAGCGTGCAAAGTTTGCTTTTGGTATGTTGAAGGCTAAGATGGTGACGGCACCGATTTGGAAGCATTTCGATCCCGAGAAGGTCCCGACCATAATTGTATATGCTAGTCAGTGGGCCATTTCGGCCACTCTAGTACAAGATCATGATGGTGTGTACCATCCGGTCACGTTCACGAGCAGAACGCTGAAGTCAAATGAAGTGAACTATGTAATTGTCGAGAAAGAAGTTCTGACGTTGCTACGAATTCTGGATGTGTGTTACAACCTGCTGGTCGGCCGACCTATAAAGGTCCTGTCAAGGCGGTCTACTTTGGCCTGTCTATTATCAGCCAATGGAATGGACGGACGTCTAGGTAGATGGTCGGCGGTCCTGTCGCAGTGGACCCTCGAGGTCGTTAAGTGCACCGGGGGCGAGGAAGAGATACTGGGCACATTAGCTGCCAGTATCACCCCTCGGTCTGAAGTGGACGAGGCATTGATAGCGATTGCCCCGAGGAAGCAACCTTGGCAGTCAGTTTCGAGACCGCCACCGACCGTCGACCATGATGAAGAGCTCTTGGTCTTAAGTTTTGACGGATCAGCAAGCGTGAAGAAGAAGGTCGGCGCCTATAGTGCCATATTGTGGGGGTTGCCACAATGTTCTAAAGTTGCAGCCGCTGCCGATTTAACGCCGGATATTACTGTTAACGAGGCGGAGTACCGAGGTCTATTCTATGTATGGACCTGCTGTCGCCGCAAGAGAAGGGTCGAGTTATCATATGTGGTGACTCCAACCTAGTGATCAGGCAGATCACCGGAGAGATCGACTGCAAGGCTCCACGACTAAGGACGCTAAATGATCGAGTAATGAAGGCATTGAAGGACCACCCCAACCACGAGCTATTCACGTGAAACGGGACTGGAACAGAAGCGCCGACTACCTCGCGACCAAGGCCATGCAAGACCAGACCGGGGCTACGATCATCGAGAAGGCCGTTCTGGATGAATTGGTGAATATAAACAGGCTCCCAGACGTGATCGGACCCAAGAACTCCCCAGTCCAGGTGCATGTGATGGTCGCGACTAGATCGAAAGCTCAGAAGTCTCGCCGACCGTTCCCGAAGGAAAGTTTGAACGAATATGCAGTGCAACAGTTAAGGATGGAACGGATCCTCAAGGCTCAGGACGAAGAAGAATGGATTATGAACCTGAAGACCTACCTGCGTGGTGAACTGTCCAAGTTGACGAACAATCAAGCGAAAGAGTGCATCAAGATCGAGGATATCTACGAAGTGGATGATAATGAATTATTGTATTACTGCCGCGATGCCGACCAAGACAGTGCAGACCGGGACCGACTGGCGAAATTAGTGATCCCGAGTTGCTGCAGCCGGATGTCCTTCATCACTATCACGTGAGTCTAGAAGGGGGACATCAGGGCATAGGCAGGACCTATCACAAGATCAGGTCCCACTTCCACTGGAGAGGTCTTTTCCGCAGTGTGCAGAAATATGTGGGCTGTTGCACGGATTGCAAGACCGGAAAGGGTAGACCGGTAATCAAGGGGCGATCGCCCGGAATATCGATGCTACCTACCCTTTACAGGTCATAGCGATGGACCACATACCTTCACTTCCTAGATCGACGCGCGGCAACACTGAGCTGCTGATCTGGGGAGACCTGTTCACTGGTCTAGTTATTGCAAATGCAAGTGCATCTCGTTCTGCGGAGCAGGTCGCCCAGAGCTACGAAGAATGTGTGTTCCGAAGATTCGGCGCCAGCGAGGTCTTCAGGCAAGATCGGGAACCCGGTTTTATGGCCTAGGTGTTCCGGTCGTTTAACAATATGCTGGGCCAGAAACAGAGTGCGACGATGGCATATCGTCCGCAAGCAAATGGATCGGCGGAACGCATGGTGCAGACCATAACGAGGGCGATCAAGATGTACGTTGCTGAACCAGACCATCGAGATTGGGACGAGTATGCAGAAAGGCTGGTGTTTGCACTCAACTCGTCGACCGATCGGGTCCGAGGAGAAACGCCTTTTTATCTGACATATGGATGGGACCCTCGGTCGACACTGGAAGCTGCGATACCTATCGGTTGCACCCGGACCCGCGATCGCGATGCTCGACGCTGGCGCATGCAGGTCCAAAAACACTACCAGCATGCAAAAGAAGTCTTTAACAAAGAGCTGCGTCAGGCCACACAAGACCGGGCGGACCGGACCAATGACCAGGTCCGACCCCACGGTATAGAACCAGGGGCGAGGATATGGCTATACCTAGACCGAGTGAAAGAGGGATATTCGAAGAAGCTGGCTCACATGTGGCATGGCCCTTTCCGTGTTGCCGAGCTGATCGGTGAGCACGCTGCCCGTCTAGTAACAACTGGTACAGATTACAAGGTCTTCCCGATCGTGCATGTGTACAAGTTGAAGCTGGTCCGAGAATTTCCTGATCGACCCAAAACTCCCTGTCTGGTAGGCGAAGAAAAAATATTTGATTTCGATGAAGAGTTACTGCCGGAGCACAGTTGGTAACGACCATTAGAGGAAGACGAGTTTGAAGTGGAGAAGGTCTTAGATGTTCGGTCGACCAAGAAGACCAGGTTCGGTCGGACTCACCGAGAGTACCTGGTACGATGGAAGGACCATGATGAATCAACTTGGGTCGACGATCTCGACTTGAACTGTGGGGATCTTCTACGAGAGTTTGAACGAGAACGAGTCACTCGTAATCGCTTCGCATTGATGCAGACTCATGAAGACCAAGACCAAGACACGCAGTAGCATCGGTCGGTCTAGACCGGTGTGAACATGTGGAAGGTCCGCAGTTGTTGTGAAAATGTGATAAACTGTTACGAATTGGAGTAGTGGAGTGACGAACGTGATGATTATTTTTCGCGATGTGGGTGGAACGGTTTATGATAACGTGTTTGGTGCAACTCTGAAAAAGTGGTGAAATTAGTTCAAGTGATTTGATGATCAGATATGTGAAAAGGAAGTGATGACATGTATTACGAGCTATCTGGTCGACTACCTGGGACTTCATTCGCTATCACCCCACAGGCGGCCGATGGTCAGCGCCGGATGGCCTGCAACTTGGTCTTGAAATTGGTTGCGCCAGGGTTCCTTCTGGTCAAGCTTGACCAAAGCATCTTTGAGGTCCGCGACCGGCTAAGAGCAATCAAGACCGGGGTAGCATATGCCGTCATCGGCTAACAACCTGGTCTTCTCAACGCGACGCCTTGGCAGTGGCCAGACCAGATCGGGTCCTTTGATAGTCGGCAGTGGCCAGACCAGATCGGGTCCTTCGAGGGTCGGAAGTGGCCAGATCGATGTCACCCTCCGAGTGCGCCACTTGGTCTTCTTCTGACGTCGGCTCTTCAACTGCGACAGCGGAACGACGATGCTGGGTGGATCGGGATTGAGATAAAGTGGGAAGGAGATCATCTGAACCCACCTATCCACCCTCCGAAGCCTCCCCAGGCGAGACCAATACCGACTTGGACCGAACGGCGAAACGGGTCGAGGGCGCGAGATTTTTGGAGTTCTTCCTCTCTGTAACTGCATCCTTCACCGCACTTGGGAGTTGCGCCCGTATCGTGGATAGTGATTACACCATTTACGGTTTCTTCTCGTGCTCTAAGTCGCGCGCAAGGGCCCGCGCCCTCGCGCCTCCTGATGCGCCCTTGCTCTTCTCATTGCGTGCGTGAATGCTGGGGGGCGGAATTTCAGCCAATGAATGGCGAGAATTTCCGCCCAAATTTTGCTGGTAAATCGTACCACCTGAATGCGCCCGCGGGGGCGTGAGGGCGCATGGGATTTGGCGATGTTAAACGCATCACTTGCATCCGATTTTTGGCTCATGAGGAGCGCCTGCGTCTTGGCTTTCTTGTGGGGCGGCACTTTCTTCTTCTCGTGTTCGGAGTCGCTTGCTACGCCCCGCGTCCTTGAGCACGCGCGCCTCTTGGAATGGCGCCGATCTCGGTATTGATGCAGACCGGACCAGGATTCCGAGGTCCGCGGCGGAATTGGGCGATCTCCAATTGCCATATCTTTTAGCCGGGCGTGGCGGTGCAGTCCAGACGTGCCAGGCAGGAACGAAGGCGCCGATTTCGCTGACCCATATACTGGCGTGCTGTCACCTGGCAGACTGGTCTACTGCTCCGACCCCGAAGACGATGCCGCTTGGACGCAACTTTTACGCCGACACGTCTGCGACTTGGACGGGATGGTGATCATGAACTCTGAATCGCAGGACCCTTCGCTGGAGTCCTCACCGGACGATATTCCTGTGTACTCGGTACGGACGGCACGAGGGCGCGAGGGCGCTTGAGTTTTGGCAGGTTTGCAGGCATCACTCACGTCCAATCTTGGGTTCACGAGAAGAGCCTGCGTCTTGGCTCGCTTATGGGGCACCGCACGCTTTCCCCCTAGTTCGGGGTCGCGCGCTATGCCCCGCGCCCTCGATCTACCCGGCGCGTCCGCGCGCTTCTTCGATTTGTGTGTGATTTCGGGCTGCTGAATATCAGCCAATGAACGGTGTCGGTCTTGTTCCTGCTGCAAGCGGTCTTGGTCCTGCTGCAAACGGTCTTGGTCTTGCTCCGAGGTGACTAAGGTTGCCGACGCAGACCAATCTATGCTGGAGGAAGCAGCCGAACACGGATGCAGAAAGTTCATCGAGCGCTGCGGCACTGGTCTAGCGCCACCCGACGACGACCCGATTCCTGCGCCCAAGCGTCCGACCCGTCCTGAAAAGACTGGACCTTCCCGGTCTGGTCTTGGACCGAAACTTGGAGCTCAGTAAGTTGTCGCTCAAGATCGTCGCCTTGCATGCGCAGCGAAGTCTTGTCCAATTGATCGTCCAACTGCTGCCGGCGGATTCGGCTCCAGTCTGACACCCATCAGATGTTTGAGGTGCACAAGAATTATGTGGGCTGTAAGACCGGGCCGACCGAACAGGTGAAGCAATGTGGGGAGACTCGGCACATATAGTTTTTACAAGAACAAGCGTCAAGAGGAAGCATAAGAGGATCGAGTGCAGTGAAGGAAGTACCTGGCGCAGGTGGCGAAGATGGCTGGTCCATGGTGAAGAAGTGTGAGCGACCAAGGTCCATTTGGTCAAGTGATGGGTGAGTCAGACCGATATCGTTGTGCGACACGGTCGGACTCAGGGGCGGCTGTGGTGAAGTGTACCATAAATTTGGTCACTTTTGGTCCAGGCAGCTGGTCGAATTTCGGATTGGTCTAAACAAGGGGGGCTTCTTAGCCTATCAGATTGAAGGAGTAGCAAGAACGCCGGTCTTGGGTGAGTCACCTGACATTGGGTATTTTACATATTTTCATGTGGGTACATATTGGGACCGTAGGGAGGTAGTATTGGTTTGAGTTGTGGTTTTACCTTTTAGGACAGAGGTGATACCTTTAAGTAAGGAAATCTTTTAGCTTTCGGATAAGTGGATGAAACCTCTTCTGGTCTTGGTTCACACCACAGCTAGGGGTCGCCGTTCTTCCCTTTTCGTACACTAGTCGCCTCCGCCCGCCGCGGAGTGTTTGGGGGCAGAGGGTCGAATTATCCCCTCTCGCCCATTATACCCGGTCTGGACGCGCCGCACGCGCACTTTGGCCCACCGGAAGTCCTCGACGGGAGTACGATTTGGCGATCTCAACACCTCAACTCAAGTACGTTTGGAACGTGCTATTCACTGGATTGGTCTTGGAGTGGAGATATCGTTTGTGGAGTTTCACGAGCATATTGGGTCTTTACGCGGACATATTGGCTTGTTTTAATATTGGTTGGAAACTAGACCGGTTTTGGTCTTATTTCGTATTGGTCAGGGGATAGACCGGAACGGTCGGTCTACCCTCTATTATTTTGTATTGGCCAGGTCTTGATCGTTTGGACGATCGACCTATTGGAATTTATCTCTTGGAAATGTTTTTGGTCTGTTTGTGTCTGGGGTGAAGAGTTCCGCCCCAGAGATACCTACCCAGATCGGTCTTCTATATTCAAGACCGCTTCGATCCAATCTGCGATCCCGATCCACCGAGTGTGTAACTAGCCCATTCCATCGGGTACACAAGGTGAGATGGACACTAAATAATCGGACCAAGTGGGTTCTGATGACGACCGTTCGTCTGCTTGCAAAGGACGATCGGACCAGATCTCGAGTGGTGGTCCGCGGAGTACCCCCTTCAAAAGTTGGAAGGCTGGGCGCGATGGTGGTAGTCAGGTTATCGATGCTAATGTTTTCGATTTCGAACTTGACTCCACCTCACTTCACCATCGGATCCCAATCCGGATCCTTATAGACACATACACGTGTCGGATCATAACTTGCGCTATGATCCGCATGGGCTCCCGAAGGAGCCTCGGGAGGTGGTTGAGACTTCCCCTCCTTTATCTCATAAAGATTCCTCCCCAGGTCCTGATGATCAGCATTTCCTTTCTTCTTCAGACATGACGACGGCGAACTGCCTTCCGTCGTCACAACCACCTCCTCCTTTTCCACTTTTATCTTCACTTCCGCTTCTGCTTCCGTTTTCACGTCCACATCAGCGCCATCTTGCGTAGAATCGCGGTGATATCCCGCGTCACCCAAAGCTCTGGGCACGCGCACCATTGTGGTGGAGTGTCTGATCAAAGTTTTTGACGCTTGATCAGGCGTTACCACGACGCCCGGACTGCCGACTAACGAAGGGGGTCCTCCGGTTGTCTCTTGACTGCTTGTGTTCCTGATCACCTTGTGTACCCGACGACTTGGGCGTGTGTCGCTCTCCAGGTGGCGGGGATGGCACGATGCAATTCCTTGTTGCAAGATTGAGTTGACTTGTGATGAAGCGACTGCTGCGATCAGGCTTGATCAGGCGCAATCAAGCTTGAATCAGGCGTGATCAGGCTCGATCAGGCTTGATCAGGCGCTAAAAGGTGTTGCTCAGCTGTGATCAGACTTGATCGGGCTTGATCAGGTGCTAAAAGTCGTTGATCAGCTGTGGTCAGACTTGATCAGGCTTGATCAGGTGCTAAAAGTCGATGATCAGGACCGCCGTCCTTTGATCAGGGGGTGATCAAGGGCGATCGGAGTCAATAGTCGAAAATCAGATCGTGATCGACCTGATCGTCCTGATCGGTCTGATCGGTCTGATCGGTTTAGTCGATCAGGCACTGGTTGGCGCGAGTTGCGAGCAGATGAACGCGGGTCGCAAGTTGCAGAGTGTCGATCAGGTGTTGATCGGCAAAGGGAGTACTTGATCAGGCAGCGGAAGTCTTCCCTGCTTGATCACGGAGCCTCTGGAGTCTTAAACAGCTAAAAGAACACCCAAATATATGTATTCCTAGCCTAGACTTTACGAGGGAGGGGAATTTCACTAAATCCACCTAGATTTCCCGTGGGCGCTTACAGCAGCCGAACTCTAGGGGCTAAACGTGAACCAAAGGGGAAGAGGAGAGAGAGGTAAGAGCGCACTGCTCAATCACGTTCCCAAAGACCAAAAACCTTTACAGAAGAACTGCTGTCACAGCGGGCGGAGTTGCGGGGCGAGTTCTCACACTCTACGCCTACCGGTGGGCCAAAAACGCACTAAGTGCTCCCGACCGGGACGTTGAGGTATATACTAATAGAGTAGGCGCAAAGGTGCCGTCCCTGAAACTATCTGCTCGATCGTACGCAAAAGGAGAACTTTATTATCGCTTAAATCTTAAGAACTACCAATTACCTAGTATCCGCCAATCAGAACTACCCATTCCAGCGTCCTCCGTCGACCAGTCGACCTGATTTATCCGTCGTTCGTCGGTGTTCGTTGCTGGTCCTTAGGTACCTGTACGTAATCACCCCATCTCACAATGTCCCGGCTATGTCATGTCTATGTGCACCGCAGTTGTACGTGCAACCGTACACACCGTGGTAGACATAATCGTAAACGATTGCGCAACCGAATTATGTCCGCAGCCACACCCCTAATTAGGCCCAAAATTAAGCCCTCAATTAGGCCCAATTTTATAGCCCACTTTACCACAGAAGTATTCCTTGACGAGGGGATTCGGTGGTTAATCCCCACGCCGATATAGGCGAGACTGGTGAGTCGCCAGTGGTAGAGGTGGATTCCTCTGAGGTTAAGCGTGAGGCGCTTAGAGAAGAGACCCGATGTTCGTCTCTTCTACAGGTCGGAATTAATTCCGACCACGCCATGTTAGGCGAGAAAGTTGCGACTCCAGTGGTAGGGGTAGAGACCCCTGTGGCTAAGAGCGACGCGCTGACAAGCGGAGAGACCCGTAGTTCGTCTCTTCCGCACGTCGGAATGGATTCCGACCACGCTGTATTAGTTGAGACCGGCGAGTCACCCGTGGTAGAGGTAAAGGCCTCTGTGGATAGGCGCGTGGCGCTTCCAATAGATGGGGCAATTGACCCCCCCCCCATCTGGGTCCCGGGATGAGTCCCGAGGCCAGTAGTCAGCAGTTCTATCGGATGCTGAATAGTGTGACAGGTGTTGTCACGGAAGCCGTAAGCCTTGAACGGTTGCCTGGGGTAGGCGAACTGTTGTCGTTGGAGGAGATGTCCTTCAACGATTTTGAAACTGCTTTGAAAGCAGATGAAATCGACGAGGTTGTCTTATTACGTCCGGAAGAGGAGTTGAACTCCTCATTCACGATGGACGAGTCAGTTTTTGTGAAAACCAAACAGGCATTAAATGCCCGAAGCGGCCTTAAGATCCT
>CM047585.1:17387390-17502066 GCA_026184515.1 Peronosclerospora sorghi
ATGGTCCTCACCTTTCGGACCGGTCAATACTGACCCCAACCGTAGTGCACTCACGTATACCACATACTAAATGTAACCAGAATGTAAACCTGTTACATCCATGACCGCGGCGACGGTTAGCTCGTAGTCGACCCCGAAACGCTGTTCGTTTCCGCAGGCCACTAACCTTGCCTTGGAACGCTCAACTTGCCCGTTCGCGTCCGTCTTCACCTTAAACACCTACTTGGTGTGCAAAGGTTTCGCGTCCACAGGTTTCTTCATTATGTCCCAGACTTCATTGTTTTCTTAAGCCTTGATTTCTTGTTCCATGGCTTCAACCTACTTGGACGCATCCTTGCGACCTATCCCATCGCGATAATTCCTCGGGTCGCCCTCCATAATCATGTTCACCATGGATCCCTGTTCTTCTTCGTCGTTATCTTCAGCCTTCTTTCCGCCTGAGACATACGCTCAGCGTACTGGCGCGTGACGTGACGATATCTCGTCCAGCGCGGCTTTCTTTTTGATTGTTTTGGCTGTCTTTTAAGCCTCCCCTTTCTTGAGTCACGTTTGCGTCGACTTCCTAGACACTTGGTACTCCCTCAGCCCCTTCCGACGCTTGGTCTCTTGGTGGAGATTCGGATGCATTCTTCGTTTTCTGCCATCCTTAACTGTCGATTCTGCACGTCTGTAAGCGTGTCGACGTTCTTGACATACTGAGTAATTGTAACCTTCTGTTCAGCCTTTAAAAATACCTTGAATGTCGCCTCGCTCCTACCAATTATAACTCCGACCTGCGCACGATGCGCAAGCGTCTTTTTTCTCCGGTGCCTATAAGCGGTTCACGGAGACCTGAAGGTCCCCATCTCGCCTACATTCGGCTTTGTGTTCGTAAGTACTTCCAAGCGGCGACATCCGCTTCGGATTCGCGCTTGTGGGGGTGTGTTTCAGCACGTATGGTGCATACTCCGCCGCATCCCCCCAAAAAGACAGATTTAGGCCGCTTCCTAACAACATGCACCGGGCCGTGTTCATCACAATCCGATGCATGCGTTCTGCCTTGCCATTGCTTGCTTGATTCACGGCTTTGCTTCTTGGTCGTGCGATGCCGGTACTCCGACAGAAATAATCCATGTTCTTGAACTCCGCCCCTCCGTCGGTTCTTAAAACGTGAATTTTTACACCCAAACTTCCTCTCAAAAAATCCAGAAAATGCTCGAATTTCTTGGCCGCTACGTCCTTTCTTAGCTAAGAAAATTCGTACGTAATTGCTCTTGAAATCGATGAAGTTTATCAGGTAGCGGTTACCCAATCGATCCCTTGGTGTGATTGAACCCTTAAGGTCGGAACAAATCACACCACCGATCCGATCGATGGGTGCGTTCTTGCCGCTGTCCTTTTTTTTGACGTTACCCAATCGATCCCTTGGTGTGATTGGACCCTTAAGGTCGGAATGAATCACACCTCCGATCCGATCGATGGGCGCGTTCTTGCCGCTGTCCTTCTTTTTCTGGACGTTCTTGGTCTGCTTTCCTTGCGCGCAGGTAACGAATTGCCTACGCGTGTCGTCCGTAATTCGGATCCCGTATTGCGGGGCCTTGGCCAGCGCAATAATCGTTTCATAATTCAGGTGGTCCATCCTTGAGTGGAAATTCATCAGTGTTCTACTCTGGATGTCCTGGTCCACCGTATAATTGTCGTCATTTGTAGTTACCACCGACATAATCATTTCTTTGTAAGTCTTCTTAGGACGATCCACTATACCTTCCACAGTAAAAACATTATTAACCACATCAATATTCGTAATTGGAACGCCCTAATCGTGTCTGACGAGCGTTCTCTTTCCATCAACGTAATCAATGACGAAACCACCCTTTTCGAAAGCACCATACGAGAAAATATTCCGGGCGGCTCCTTTCACGTAGAAAACGTCCTTAATTTTTATGCGCGTTTCTGTGTTCCCGTACTTGAAACCGACAAACATCGTGCCCTTTTGCGTAACCACGAATCTTTTTCCGTCCACTTGATAGCATTGACGCTCCACCGTCTTCACACCAACCAGGCATGTGATATCAGGCGTCAAGTGCATACTTGCACCGCTATCTAGGACCCACGTGTCCTTATCAAAATGCTCATCGCTTCCAGCGATCATCATAGCATAATCATCCTTGTGCATCTTCTTTTTCTTCCACCATTCCCGTTTGAAATGCCCTGCCTCGCCGCATGCATAGCAAACGGGGTCCTTCACAGGTTTCTTGGTCCTTTCTACCACCATATTCACGGAACCTGCTCCGTGTCCTTTTTGCCGCCGGCTGTTAAACTCAACAGCCTGCGCAAACTGGAAAATCTCTTCCGCTTGCCTCACGTGATCCATCCTGGTGTGATCATACCGGGAGATGAGTATATGTCCCATCTCCGGTGCAGCGTGGTAGACGACATTGTCCAATACCAACGCATCGCAGTTCGTGCCGACTGCTTCGGCCACTGCGGTAAGGTAAACGAGGTGGTCAGACCACGACATTCCGGTTGCCTTGCGCGCCCCCAAGATTTTCACACCTTCATCGTGCGTAAACTGCACACTGAATGCCGACAACATCTTATTCATGATGTGCCAGAGGGCTGGCGGTTCCTTCCACCACCCCTATAACAGGCGGTTATAATAGGCTTCTGCTAGGCCATCCAAGTAAAGGCCCAGCAGTTACACCTCTTCTGACCACTTAAACCCGCAGCACGCTTCCGCGAGACTCATTTGCCTGAGGAATTTTGTTCCCCAGGCTCCGAACCAGACCCCAGCCCCTTATACGTTTCTGATCCGTCAAACGGGCGGATCTGCAACTTTTTTTTCGTTGGCTGTAGGCGGTCTAGCGATAGCGTAACCCTGCCCAGCCACGTTCTCAGGGGCAACATATGCCTGCTGGTACTCAAGAACATTTTGCGCTTGTACATAGGGTTTAGCAGATCCTACAACCCCGCCCCTAGTGAACGCGTCTTTTCCGGCTTCAATAATATCCATGAAGCTCATTCTTCCAGGCGTACCGGTACGGTATACCTCCTTTTCTTCATCGCTTTCCCCCAAGGAGGCCAAGCTCATCTTGGTGTCCCCCTTGGGCTTAGGTGCCGCAGTTTGTGCCGGCAGCGCCTTGTTTATCGATTATTCCATTTTGTCCAAGCGATCCATCACATGCGCGAAAACGCGCGCCATGTCCTCCGGTTTGACTGTATGACTTTCTGAGTCACTGGCCTTGTTTGGGCTTGTAACCTGTTCATCTTAATAACTCATTCTGCCGTGTGTACTGCGTTACACCGTTCCGACATATTTCCACGTAAAAGTTCGTAAGGTTCCACAATTAACAGATAGCGACAGGAAGTAACGTAACAGTAAATAACAAAGTCGTAACCACAAATTTATTATCCACTTTAAACGTGACGAAACTTCTAGCGAGACAGTAACGCAATCCAATCTCGACGAGAAACGAGAACGAGAAAACTATTCCAACTGCCTTAGCAGCGTACTTAAAATCCACCTGCTCGCGAAACAATTCCAGCCGCAATTAGCAGCGTACTTGTGCTCCACTAATCCTCGTAATAAAAAGAAATCAATTTCAGAAGTGATGTATTAGTGTTAAGTTTATACCTAAACTAATAATATGCAAAATACACAAAGTTTTGTACTTAACCTAAAGTTATGTACAATACATCACCTTTTCATTGTAAGTCGCTAAAATCGCAGTATCGCGACGCGAGCCGCCGCAGAATAGCGCGTGCTTCTAACACCTCTTACCACTATAAGAACGCACACAGATAGAGACAACTTCATGACAACTCGGGAAGATGCGCAAACTCTTTGTCAGATTTTATTACTTTATTTAAACGACGCGACGACCCCCGGCCTGTCACAAAGCATTACTTTATATATCCTAAAAACCAAAATTACATGATTGGTTCATATTACCTTCGTCAGTTCGGGTGAAAAATATGGTGGCGACTTGATGATACAGTTCGTCGGAACGACGGGTACCATTGTGGCGAAGCGAAGGCAAATTTTGGTCACCTTCTGTCAACGGCGTGCCGATCATCTGGTCAGCGATCGGATTGGTGGAAACAAGGGGGGCTTTTAAGCCTATCATGTGCAAGGAGTGTCAAGCACACGGATTTTGGTAAGTCACATGGCATTGCGTGTATTTTACATATTTTAGTGTTTGGTACATATTGGGACCGTAAGGTTAGTGGAAAAGAAGTAAATTGGTCTTGGATTGGAAAAGTGGCTAAGAGGTCCTAATAGACTCTCTAAAAGTTTGGTATTCTAAGTCGCCTTCGCACGTCGCGGAGTGTTTGGGGGCAGAGGGTCGAGTAATCCCCTCCTGCCCAATATACCCGGCCGGGGCGCGTTGCAGACGCATTTGGCCCGCCGGAAGTCCTTCGACAGGAGTATCCATTGGCTGAATTCTCACAAGTTTAAGTCACGTACGTTTGGAACGTACTAACAAGTGGATTGGTCTTTACGTGGAGATATCGTTTGTGGAATTCACGAGCATATTGGATCTTTACGTGGACATATTGGTTTACTATAACATTGGTTGGAGTTTAGACCGGCTTTGGTCTTCTCTCATATTGGTCAGGGGATAAACCAGTTGAGTGGTCTACCCTCTATTATCTCGTATTGGTTGGGTCTAGATCGATTGGACGGTCGACCCATTGGACTATACATATTTCAAGTGTAACCGGTCTACAAGTACCCAGGGTGAAGAGTTCCGCCCAGGGTACACCCCCCAGTACGGTCTGCATACTATCAGACCCAAGTCAACCAGCGACACGATCCACCGAGTGTTGAACTAGCTCATTCCATCGGGTACACAAGGTGAGATGTCAACGCAAGATCAATCGGACCAGGCGTCTTCTGTTGATGATCGGTCGTCTGCTAGCAGCGGACGAACAGATCGGATCGCAAGCGAAGGTCCGCGGGGTACCCCCCCGTAAGTTGTAAGGCTGGGCACGATGGTGGTCAGGTTCTCGAAACAACTGTGTTCGATTTTGAACTTGACTCCACCACAATGGTGCGTGCCCGGATCATTTGGTGATCGTGGATATCACCGAGATGATGTCCGGTCAAAAGTTGACTTAAGTGATTTAAATGTGGAATCGTTCTAGAGAGGACATAAGGATAAGCTGTCACATTATGTTCTCGTTGTTGATAAAGATGGAGATGTTCGATCTAGCCGGGTGGAGGACCAGATCGGGATTAATAAGTTTTTTCCTCCCCATAAGGCTCCCACCGGATCCGATCGGGACTATATTAAGTTTTGCTATAGTTCCGGAAAGAATCAGGACTTTTGTCCTGATACTATGCATTTACATGGAAAAATTGATGGAATAAAAAATGAGAACCAATCGGAGGCTGATCGGAACGATCCGATCCACATGCATAAGGTCCCCAAGCAAAGGCTAGGAATGCCGCCCGAGGAGGACGACTTGGAAGAAAAGTCGCAGGTCGGGGATGGGATATTGACGAACAAGACCTGACCAGGATGTATTACATCCACGAGTTGAAGCGATTTATTTGTGAAGACCAGGTCATGCAAATTTTGAACCCCCAGATTCCTGATCGCCTCCTCGGACCCACTACCGAGCCGATCCAGAGTAATCGACCACAGCTGCTGGTGAAAAAACTGCTGGCAATGTTGGCTGAGGTCGGCATAAAAGTGCAGAACCCGGCCAACGTCCACAAGATGTTTGATCTGGACACTCAAAGGCTGGAGCTGTAGATGTCGACTCTCCATGATCATTTGGTGCCGTTGGTGGGGGAGGTTCGCCGCCCAACTCCCACCATGGCATTGAAGGTTGCTGAAGACACGGCAGCACATGACAATGCGTGCTCCGATGATAAATCGGTATATCAGTCTCCACCTTCCTCTAACAGCTCATCGGAGTTGGAGGTCGGTGTTGAGCGGATGACCGTGGGGGCAGATCATACCCCATGGGAGCATGAAAAGGACGTGCGGCAGCATGGGGCTGCATGCCGGTCGGGGCCCCAGGATCCCCCACAGTGTCAGTACCTCCAAAGGAGGATACCCACACGTTGCCCATGACCCAAGCTAACGTCCAAGCACTGTTTGAAGCAATGATGGAGCGTTTCATGGGAGATCGATGAATATCACCTCCGCGCCCTCATGCTCGGGACCGATCTGCCCGGAAAAATGTCAATATTTGCCGGGATGTAGATATGGAGTCAATAGCATCAGTGGACAAGGCCACTCGAGGTGTTAACCAATTGGCAAAGGAAGACGCAAGCCGCAACCAGCTTGATCGCGCCGATCAAGCAAGAACAGTGATTACGACATGGAGTCGATCGGCGATCCGGATGACCACTATGGGTCAGACGGTGCAGGTGCGGGCAGAACGCGCAGGGCTAATCTAGCCTCCACGACCGCTTTCGATTTCGGATCTACTGCGATCCTGCGCATTCGCATGGCTGCGACTACTGATCTCAAGGATTTCACCGGAAAGGACACCGACGAGGAGCAGGCCAGGTCGTGGTTTGGTCGGGTCAAGTCTGCTTTCTTACGGGATCGGACACCAAAAAAGGAACGTTGTTTGATCTTTAGAGATCTTCTGAAAGGACCGGCTGCGAACTGGGTCCAACAGTTGAGTCGGGATGTCCTATCTGACTGGGACATGCTATGTTCAGAGTTTGAGGGGCAGTACTGCAACTCCGGATTCTCCAGCGCCCGCAATTATCATCACATGCAGAAGCGGGTCGACGAGACGCCGATCGAGTACTTACACCGTCTGAATGTGGCTGCAATTCGCGCCGGCATAGTAATCAAGAAATGCAACCCGCCGACCTGTGCCGCTTTGGAACACGTGGGTCACTATATTAGTACCCTTGATGACCAGGAGCTGGCAGATCAGCTCACCCTGTTGCGCCTAAAGGATGTGGGAGAAGTGGAGCAGACGTTGCGAACGTTGCAACAATCCCGCAGCATGAGATCAAAGGGCGCCGTTGGATCAGGTCGTTACAGATCCAAGACCCAGACCGATCCGGTGAAGAGACCCTTGACCAGATCGGCCCGTGCTGTTAAGGCGATCGTAGCTGAGTACAGCACTGGATCTGAAGAGGAAAGCAGCGGCCAGTCCAGTCGGGAGTCAGACGAGGACCAGTACCGCCATATCTTCGTCGCGGAACCTGCCCCGAAAACCAGATCGACGCCTGACCAGGCAGATCGGAAGGGCAGGAGCGGAAACAAGTCTGACCCGGACCGACCCCGCAAGAAGTGTTCTCACTGCGGGTCAAGCAAGCATGATGATCGGGGCTGCTGGAAGAAGTTAATATGCAAGAAATGCGAAAGACGCGGCCACCCCACCGATCACTGCCTTTTCGTGTGCAAGTCATGTGGAGAGATCCACGAGGCCGGCCACTGCAAGATGGAAGAATTTTTTAACATGATGCGCAAGTGGTATGTGCCAAATAAGCACGCGGGGATGCTTCCACCGGACGTTGAAAAGATGCTAAACTAGAACGCTCGCCAGGTTGGAATCTGGATCGAGCCGAGCGGTCTACGTTTGGCATCTATGCATATGTCTGCAAGGAGAATAAAACGACAATACATGTTCTGTTCTCAATTGCATCGATTGGGATCATCCGGTCTACAATCTCACGACCGATGAATATTCCCGATCGAAGGTGGTCATGCAGCTAGATCTGCTGCCTGGAGAGTCTCGCGGATACTGGAAGTATCATGCTCCCGACAAATGGTTTAAGCAGGCGAAAGCCTGTGGTAAGATAAATAACCAGAAAGCGACGATGTTGTTCGACTCTGGGGCTGAAGTCTCGATTATTGACTCCGTCTTTGCTTGTAAGGTCGGATGTCCTATAGACGATACCCAGAGACAAGAATGCGTCGGGATCGGTGAAAATTCTTATATGACCGAAGGAAGGACGCGCGTGAAGATCACCCTATAGGGTTTGTTGGTCTACTTCTTCAGTGCTTGGGTTGGTAATCTGGCCTGTCAGGATGCCCTGTTAGGCATGGATTTCATGGTGCCGGCGGGTATTCGCCTTGATCTTTGTCATGGAGTGCTTACACTACCGGATGAGGTCCAGATCCAGTTAGCTGGTCGGCGGCCCCTATACGGATCGTACACCGATTTGGTCAGGTGGGATCAAGATGTCACCATTCCAGTCGGCCAATCTGCTGACACCCCGGTCGATAAAGGTTTTCGTTCAAGGAAGTTATGGGTGACCAGGGGCGATCGGTGGGTGTCGACTTTTGTGAAGAGCGCCGGCCGACATGATTTTGTCCGAGTCACTAATATCGGTGACAAGTCGCTTACGCTCGACAACAACACGATTGTTGGCATGTGGCTGGCAGAAGGGAAAGTGCCAAGGATGATGGGGTTCGTCTCGATCGGATCGAGACGGTATGTTGAGTGGCAGAACTTGGCATACCAAGCGACCACCGAGCTGGTCAGCGATGATGGACCGGTGGAAGAAGATACCTCACCTATGGTGGAACGACCCAGCTATGTAACCCCGAAGAAGATATTGTTTCGAAGAAAGGCACCGCAGTCACCGGACACGGTGGACCATCAAGAGCAGATGAGCCAAGGTTCGTCAACATGGTGGTTTCACAAGAACAGGCGACAGAGGAGCCGGAAACAGAAACAGAAAAAGGGGAACATGGGATTGCTGGTGCGGACCATGATGGCGAGACTAAGCAGATCGATGTCGTTGAAGAGCAGCCCGCCGATCGGGAACAGCAGTGTGCAACCGGTCAGGACGGTTTGGGTGATGTTGCCCCAGAAGACGATGAAGTTTGCATCCATGAGGGCGGGGATCAGTACATTCAGGAGCTGGAGATCCAGATGGCAGTCCTCCCTGAAGTGGCTACCGATCCGCCCGAAGTCACCTTGGACAATCTACAAGTGCGTGGTCGGGATGTGAACAGTCCCGATCAGATCGATCAGCTAAAGCAGATCATATGGAAGAAGAAACATCTGCTGATCGGTAAAGGCAATGCCTTACCCCCTGCTGATCGCGGAGCGATTTGTGACATCGACGTTGGAGATGCCAAGCCGATCGCCCAGCGATGCCGACGTGTAGTGCCACAGTACCGCGAAAAATTGTCTGATCTTATTAAAGGACTGTTGGCTACCAAGATCATCAGACTGTCGACCTCGCCATGGGCCTCACCGATCGTGATCGTGATCAAGAAGAACGGTGTCGACATCAGGTTGTGTATCGACTATCGGTTGGTAAATCGAATGACCAAGCTTATGGTGTACCCGAAGCCGCTGATCAGCGATCTACTAGAAGACCTTGACAAGACCCTGTGGTATTGCTCACTAGACATGGCAAGTGGATTTTGGGTGGTTTCGATGACCGATCGAGCTCGCGAGATCTCCGCATTTGTTACGCCGTTCGGTCTGTTCGAGTGGAACCATATGCCGTTCGGGTTGAAGAACGCGCCCCAGATCTACCAGAGTCTGATCAACAACGCACTGTATGGATATTTCAAGATCAGCAGCGATCAGGACCTCACCAAAAATTATGATGTATTTACAGAGGGTGAACCTGACCGGGAGAGGAGACCGTCCGTTCTCGGAAGGCGATCGTATATCGACGACATTCTGATCCCTGACTCGTCATGGAGCGATTTGTGCGAGAAGGTCGAACGTTTGTTGGAGACATGCGATCGCTGGAACCTGTCGATCAGTGCTGTGAAAAGTTATTGGGGCATGTCCAAGGTCGCCTATTTGGGTCATATGGTGTCGATCAGTGGGCTGGAGTCCAATCCCAAAGATCTGGAATCACTGAAAAACCTCCCGTTTCCCACATCGCTGAAGGCAATTCAGTCCTTCTTGGGAAGCCTAAATTACTACAGCTGCTTCATTGAAGACTTTGCTATTTACGCGGCCGAGCTGTACGAGCTCCGGGAAGTCGACTATCATATGTTGCGCGAAGAAGATCGGGCAACTTTACGGGAGGGCAGCGACTCTGATCCGCCCGCAGATTGTCCGCAAGTGGAGACAGAGGATCACATGAGGCGTGCAAAGGTTGCTTTCGGTATGCTAAAGGCCAAGATGGCGACGGCACCGATTCTCAAGCACTTCGATCCGGAGAAAATGCCGATCGTCATTGTATGCTAGTAAGTGGGCCATTTCGGCCACTCTAGTACAAGAACATGATGGAGTGTACCACCCGGTCACTTTTACGAGCCGGACATTGAAGCCGAACGAGGTCAACTATGGGATCGTCGAAAAAGAAGTTCTGGATTTACTACGGATCTTGGATGTCTACTGGTCAGCCGATCTGCAAAGGTCCTTTCAATAAAGTCGACATTGGCCTGGTTATTATCAGCCAATGGAATGGACGTTCGGCTCGGCAGATGGTCATCTATCTTGTCGCAGTGGTCTCTCGAGGTCGTCAAGTGCACCAAGGGAGAGGAAGAGATATTGGGCACACTAGCTGCCAGTATCACCCCTCGGTCCGAAGTGAATGAGGCTTTAGTGGCGATTGCCCCATGGAAGCAACCTCGACAGTCAATCTCGCGGCCGCCGCCGACCGTCGATCAGGATGAGGAACTCCTGGTCTTGAGTTTTGACGGGTCGTCCAGCGAGAAGAAGAAGGCCGGCTCCTATAGTGCCATACTGTGGAAGTTACCACAATGGTCTATAGTCGCAGCCGCTGCCGATTTCACGCCTGACATAACGGTCAACGAGGCAGAATACCGGGTTCTACTTCTATGTCTGGACCTGCTGTCGTCGCAAGAGAAGGGGCGAGTCATCATATGTGGTGACTCCAACCTAGTGATCAGACAGATCACCGGAGAGATCGACTGCAAGGCTACACGACTAAGGACAATAAATGATTGAGTAATGAAGGCATTGAAGGACCACCCCAACCACGAGCTATTGCACGTGAAACAGGACTGGAACAGAAGCGCCGACCACCTCGAGACCCAATCCATGCGGGACCAGACCGGGGCGACGATCACCGAGGAAGCCGTTTTACAGGAACTTATGGACATAAACAGTATCCCGGAGGTGACCAAGCCCAAGGACAGCCCTGGTCAGGTGCATGTGATTGCCGCAACCAGATCGCGAGCTCGGAAGTCTCGCCGATCGTTCCCCAAGGAAAGGATGAGTGAGTACGTTGTACAACAGCTAAGGGCGGAACGGATCCTCAAGAAGAGTGGATCGTCAACCTGAAGGCTTATCTGCGCGGTGAATTGTCCAAGTTGACAAATGGTCAGGTGAAAGAGTGTGCCAAGATCGCGGAAAGTTACGATGTGGATGAAAATGGATTGCTATATTACTGCCGCGACACTGATCAAGACAGTGCCGATCGAGATCGACTGGCGAAACTGGTGATCCCTGAGTTGCTGCAGCCGGATGTCCTCCATCACTACCATGTGAGTCTAGAAGGGGGACATCAGGGCATAGGCAGAACGTATCACAAGATCAGGTCTCACTTTCACTGGAGAGGTCTTTTCCGAATCGTGCAGAAATATGTGGGCTGTTGCACGGATTGCGAGACCGGAAAGGGCAGACCGATAATCTAGGGCCGATAACCCGGAAATATCGAAGATACCTACCCTTTCCAGGTCATAGCGATGGACCGCATACCGTCACTGCCTAGATCGACGCGCGGCAACACTGAGCTGATGATCTGGGTAGACCTGTTCACTGGTCTAGTTATTGCGAAGGCAAGTGCATCTCGGTCTGCGGAGCAGATCGCCCAGAGCTACGAAGAATGTGTGTTCCGAAGATTCGGCGCCAGCGAGGTCATCAGGCACGATCGGGAACCCGTTTTTATGGCCGAGGTGTTCCGGTCGCTCAATAACATGCTGGACCAGAAACAGAGTGCGACGATGGAATATCGTCCGCAAGCAAATGGATCGGCGGAACGCATGCTGCAAACCATAACGAGGGTGATCAAGATGTTCGTTGCTGATCCAGACCAGCGAGATTGGGACGAGTATGCAGAAAGGCTGGTGTTTGCACTCAACTCGTCGACCGATCGGGTCCGAGGAGAAACGCCTTTTTATCTGACATATGGATGGGACCCTCGGTCGACACTGGAAGATGCGATACCTATCGGTTGCACCCAGACCCGCGATCGCGATGCTCGACGATGGCGCATGCAGGTCCAGAAGCATTATCAACATGCGAAGGAAGTCGTCAACGAAGACTTGCGTCTGGCCACACAAGATCGAGCAGATCGGAATAACGATCAGGTCCGACCTCACGGTATTGAGCCAGGGGCGAGGGTCTGGTTATACCTTGATCTGGTCAAGGAAGGTTATGCAAGGAAGTTGGCTCATATGTGGCACGGTCCTTTCCGTGTAGCAGAGCTGATAGATGAGCATGCTGCCCGTCTGATCACGATCGGCACGGATTATAAAGTTTTTCCTATCGTGCATGTGTCCAAATTGAAGCTGGTCAGAGAGTTCCCCGATCGGCCCAAAACACCCTGTCTGGTGGATGAAGCGGAGAGACTCGATTTTGATGAAGCTCTGCTGACGGAGGACAGTTGGGAAAGGTCATTGGAGGAGGAAAAATTAGAGGTGGAGAAGGTGCTAGATGTCCGATCGGTCAAGAAGACACGTTTCGGTCGCACCCACCGAGAATATCTGGTCCGGTGGAAAGTTCACGATGAAGCAACTTGGATCGATGAACTTGATCTAAATTTTGGAGCACTGCTACGAGAGTTCGAGTGAGAACGAGTCAATCGGAATCGCTTCGTAGTGATGCAGACTCATGAAGATGCAGACCAAGACACGTAGTAGCACCGATCAGACCGATCGGTGTGAATATGTGTAAGGTCTGAATTATTGTGAACATATGATAAACTGTGATGAACTGGAGTAGTGGAGTGACGAACGTGATGATGATTTTGGCGATGTGAATGGAACTGTATATGATAACGTGTTGGTGCAAGTTTGGATAAAGTGATGAATTTTGGTCAAGTGACCAGGTGATCAAGAAGTTTGAAAGAATGATGACATATATTATGAATTATCTGGTAATCTATTACCGTATCAAGATTCGCAATCACCCCACAGGCGACCGATAGTCAGCGCCGGGTGATCTACAATCTGGTCCTGGAACTGATTACGCCAAGGCTCCTTCCGATCCATCTGGATCAAGGCGTCCTTCAGGTCTGCAATTGGCTCGTCACAGTGGAGACCAGGATACCAGACGCCGTCGTCAGCCAACACCCCGGCTTTCTCAACCCGACGCTTGGTCATATAAAGAACCACAGTATATAAAAAGATGTCGATGTCGATGTCGCATTAGCAGTCCAGCATCCCTTCCTGAATAAACTGGCATAGGGCCTGCCAGTCCTCGCCTGCCCGACTCCGGCGCTTCTTCCGGTTCTTCTGGAACGAGACCAGGACTTGGTCATGTTTCAATCGGTCAGGAGGAAGCACTAGATAGTGCGTAGACTCCCAGATCGCCTGGCTGTGGGCTTCATTGAAGGCTTTCACTCGACTCAAGAACGAGTCAACCCAGGCAGCCGGCGCAAATATGAACCCCAGCTTGGGGCGGATGAACACTTTCCATGGCTGATCTGCATACAAACGGGCGATATGTGGTGCTGTAACCAGGTCCACCCGCCATGAAGAAGCGGCAGGAGCCTTTGAAGCTGAAGGGAAAAGCCAGGAGTCTGGTCGGGACAGAAACCGGACGAGACCTTGTTTGGTCAGGGCTGACCGGTGCAAGCTACCGATCTGCCCCGGTGACCACGGCATAATGTAGTCGAAAGTCCGCGATGGGAGAGGTCGATCTCCAATCGATATTCCCTTCAATAGGGCGTGACGGCGCAGTCCAGATGTGCCAGGCTGGAAAGAAGGCACTGATCCGGGTGTTTCACGAGCCCGTGCAGTTTTGTTACTCTGGGAACTGATCGCCTGATCAGTCCCCGATGCAGACTTCATCGGAGCCGGAACTCGACGCCGATCGGACCTGGACTTAGATAACGCGCTGAGTGTGAACTCAGAATCTCCCGATCCGCTGTCCGAGTCCCCTCCGGAAGAAACCTCTGTGTGCTGGGTACGAACAGAACGTGGGCGCGAGGGCGCATGAGATTTGGCCATGTTAGAAGTTTCATTTGCAGCCAATCTTGGGCTTGAGAGATGCGCCGTCGTCTTGGCTTTCTTTTGGGGCATCGCCCGTTTCTCCTCGAATTCGGAGTCGCGAGCTATGCCCCGCGCCCTTGTGCCCCACGACGCGTCCTTGCGTTTAATCTTGGAAGTTTTCGAAATATTGGAGTGGCGAATTTTAGCCAATGGGTGACGTTGTTCCCGACCCTGGTGTAGGTCGACCAGAACGGCCGATGCAGACCGGTCCACGCCGGAGCTAATAGCCGGACGCCGGTATAGCAAATCGGTCAGCTGTTTGTGGTTTGGTGGAGTCAAGTTCGAAATCGAAAACATTAGCATCGATAACCTGACTACCACCATCGCGTCCAGCCTTCCAACTTTCGGAGGGGGTACTCCGCGGACCACCACTCGAGATCTGGTCCGATCGTCCGCTGCAAGCAGACGACCGGTAGTCATCAGAACCCACTTGGTCCGATTGTTTAGTGTCCATCTCACCTTGTGTACCCGATGGAATGGGCTAGTTACACACTCGGTGGATCGGGATCGCAGATTGGATCGAAGCGGTCTTGAATATAGAAGACCGATCTGGGTAGGTATCTCTGGGGCGGAACTCTTCACCCCAGACACAAACAGACCAAAAACACTTCCAAGAGATAACTTCCAATAGGTCGATCGTCCAAACGATCAAGACCTGGCCAATACGAAATAATAGAGGGTAGACCGACCGTTGCGGTCTAGCCCCTGACAATACGAAATAAGACCAAAACCGGTCTAGTTTCCAACCAATATTAAAACAAGCCAATATGTCCGCGTAAAGACCCAATATGCTCGTGAAACTCCACAAACGATATCTCCACGCCAAGACCAATCCAGTGAATAGCACGTTCCAAACGTACTTGAGTTGAGGTGTTGAGATCGCCAAATCGTACTCCCGTCGAGGGACTTCCGGTGGGCCAAAGTGCGCGTGCGGCGCGTCCAGACCGGGTATAATGGGCGAGAGGGGATAATTCGACCCTCTGCCCCAAACACTCCGCGGCAGGCGGAGGCGACTAGTGTACGAAAAGGGAAGAACGGCGACCCCTAGCTGTGGTGTGAACCAAGACCAGAAGAGGTTTCAGCCACTTATCCGAAAGCTAAAAGATTTCCTTACTTAAAGGTATCACCTCTGTCCTAAAAGGTAAAACCACAACTCAAACCAATACTACCTCCCTACGGTCCCAATATGTACCCACATGAAAATATGTAAAATACCCAAAGTCGGGTGACTCACCAAAACTTGCGTACTTGACACTTCTTGAGTCTGAAAGGCTGAAAAGCCCCCCTTGTTTAAACCAATCCGAAATTAGACCAAATGCCTTGACGAAACTTGACCAGAAGTGTGCCAATTTTTGGGCACGCTTCTCCACAGTGGCACTGCTCTACGGTAGCCCAACGGCGGTCTGACTCCTGGGTCCAGACTTCCGATTGGCTCTGGAAAGACCAGACCTTATCGACCTTACCCTTGACCACGACCTGTAGCTCGCTGATCTGCCGCTCTAGGTCACCATGTTGGGTACGGAGTAGGGTCCGGTCGGACTGATTCTCCAACCTCTGCCGGTTGACCAGCGCGAGCTGTTCCCGGAGGTGTGACCAGTACGCTTCTAGGCGAGACATATCATGCCGAGCGCCGATCATCCCGTCCAATATAGGGCGGAGCTGATCGCAGTGGTCACGCGACTGTCGATCAGCCGCAAGCAAGGTGTTAACCGCTTGAGCGATGTCAGTGGGCAACCAATCTGCATACGAAGAGAGGTTAGGGAAGTTCCGAGGTGAAAATCGGATCGATCGACTTACCTCGCGCTGTTTGTTGGGCAAGCTGGGCCCGGAGATGTGCGTTCTCGGCGAGAACATCTTTCAACTGCGCAGCCAAGGGGGTCAAGGTGTCGACATCCCTCCGCATCTGCAGGTACGATGCATTCTTGGTGGCCAGCTCCGACTGAAGGTTGCAGATGGTCTTTCGAAGCTGATCAGACCCGATCTGATCCCCATCCGGTCTGTCGGAACCTGGGGTGCTGCAAGAGCAGTCAGATCGGGTCGATCGGCTAAGGGAATCGATGTGTGGTGACTGGGCGCACAGGGCACCTGCAGGATCAAGCGTCAAGAGAAGTTACAAGGAGATCAGACGTACAAGGGGCGCATACCTGATGAAGTCGGGGCCAAAGACCTGTCCATTGATGGAATGTTGGTTGCCGTGGAGGTCAAGGAGGTCAACTGCTGGCGAAAGGGCTAGATGGTGGTGAGATCGGGTCGCTACCGTTGCGCGGCTGCGATCAGACTCAGGGGCGGCTGTGGCGAAGTGAAGGCAAAATTTTGGTTACCTTCTTTCAACAGCGTGCCGATCAGCTGGTCAGCGATCGGATTGGTGGAAACAAGGGGGGCTTTTAAGCCTATCATGTGCAAGGAGTGTCAAGCACACGGATTTTGGTAAGTCACATGGCATTGCGTGTATTTTACATATTTTAGTGTTTGGTACATATTGGGACCGTAAGGTTAGTGGAAAAGAAGTAAATTGGTCTTGGATTGGAAAAGTGGCTAAGAGGTCCTAATAGACTCTCTAAAAGTTTGGTATTCTAAGTCGCCTTCGCACGTCGCGGAGTGTTTGGGGGCAGAGGGTCGAGTAATCCGCTCCTGCCCAATATACCCGGCCGGGGCGGGTTGCAGACGCATTTGGCCCGCCGGAAGTCCTTCGACAGGAGTATCCATTGGCTGACTTCTCACAAGTTTAAGTCACGTACGTTTGGAACGTACTAACAAGTGGATTGGTCTTTACGTGGAGATATCGTTTGTGGAATTCACGAGCATATTGGATCTTTACGTGGACATATTGGTTTACTATAACATTGGTTGGAGTTTAGACCGGCTTTGGTCTTCTCTCATATTGGTCAGGGGATAGACCAGTTGAGAGGTCTACCCTCTATTATTTCGTATTGGTTGGGTCTAGATCGATTGGACGGTCGACCCATTGGACTATACATATTTCAAGTGTAACCGGTCTACAAGCACCCAGGGTGAAGAGTTCCGCCCAGGGTACACCCCCCAGTCCCAGGGTACACCCCCCCCCATTACGGTCTGCATACTATCAGACCCAAGTCAACCAGCGACACAATCCACCGAGTGTTGAACTAGCCCATTCCATCGGGTACACAAGGTGAGATGGCAACGCAAGATCAATCGGACCAGGCGTCTTCTGTTGATGATCGGTCGTCTGCTAGCAGCGGACGATCAGATCGGATCGCAAGCGAAGGTCCGCGGGGTACCCCCCCGTAAGTTGGAAGGCTGGGCACGATGGTGGTCAGGTTCTCGACACAACTGTGTTCGATTTTGAACTTGACTCCACCACACCATCCCCTAGTATTATTTAAACGACGACGACCCCCGGCCTGCCACAAAGAATTATTCTAATACAATTTCATTTTTGCCATAAAATACTAAGGTACGGTATGGACAACTCAACCCAAAAATTAGATATACTGTAGTTTCAGTGAAATTTCAATGACAACGACGGGTACCATCCCCTAGTGATATATGAAAGTAACCAAATCTGCACATAGACGTTGGATCTATTTCGACGTCAATCCTTATTTTGCAAATACCTCTTCTATAAGAACGCACAAAGATAGAGAGAACTTCACGCCAACTCGGGAAGATGCGCAAACTCTTTGTCAGCTGATGCTCGCTGATGAGCACGTTGTACGTAGGCGACAAGTGTCCGCTCGGATAGCTAGTATGAACGAAGTCTTCTCTTACGTGTAGATGATCTGCTTTTGTGGAGTGGATATGCAGCGGGATGCCGATACGCGAGTGTTGCAGGAGGCGATCCGGAAGATTATACGCATAAAAATGAAAATGGGGCGTAATGTGAGTCGCATATCAGATTTCAGACCGAGGGCTCTAAATCACCTCACTGAAATTTGCTTTTGCTGCAGCATCAAATGAGTCTACTAAAGCCCAAGGATCGACGCTTGTCGTGGAGCACGAGGTTTCTGCATAATGAGTTTCTATGCTATCCCAGCTGCTCATAAAATCTATGCTTGATTACCAAAGTTTACGAGAGATGTTGCAGCTTTGGTTGCAGAAGTACCAGAAGCCCTTAGCTTGGCTGAGCACAATGACGTTGTGGACCTGGATGTGCTCCTATCAGCTGCTTCTCGCTATTTTAGCGTACAGCTAGATGTGGTGGGACACAATAATCTTAACTGCAATGATCAATTGGTATCATCGTTATCGTTGCAAATGGATGGTAGGAGCGCCAAGCCACTTCATCTTATCGTCTGTTGCTAGTATACTTATACTTTTTTACGAAATTGTCGATCTAATGCATTTTGACGGGTAAGCATATTTCTTATTGTGACTTTTCTAGCTACCAAAACTACTAACTTTAGACGATAATCTCGGTGTTGCGGCGCTGCACGCATATAAGTGCGAGCGAGGACGATGTAGACATTATTTATACTTGAATAGGTTTCTTCTAACATGCAGGAGAGCCAGTCTCTTGTCGCAAGATGCCTACGAGTATCTGCAGGATAAGTTGACGGACGTGTTGCCGGCACTTGGTACGCATGACCCAATGACCGACGACATACTTATCAAGGTACGTCGCATCGTCCGACAGCTGAGTCGACTGAGCTGAAAGAGCGTACTAAAGGAGAAACACGGTACCCCAATAGATGGTCGGATTTATCACACTTCGCGCATTGGACAGACTGCCTCGAAACAAGGGAAAGATCTGTTGATTTTCTGCTTCGTCTGCCATGATTGATTACAAACACTTGGTTCCAGCAATCAAACTTACTTCAATGGTAACCAAGAGCGAGACAGCGAGAGTAACGAGATAACAGTAATAAAAAGCAAACGCAACTTTATTATCACCAAAATATCACTTGTAACACTCCACAGTGTAACAACGTGAGTTTCCACAGTCTTCCACTGTGATCCAAACACTCCACGAGAGAAATATAGCGTTCCGCCCTCAATAGGGCGTACTAGAGAAAAATCACAAAAACAAAAAGTGTATTATTATAATTAAATATTTAGTCCTAAGCTTTAATTATAATTCCATGCATATAAAAATGACTTCAAATCATTGCGAGTTTTGTCCAATGAAAATTTGCCCGCGACGGCCAGATCGCGACGGCCAGATCAAATACCGTACCAGTACCGTACCAAATAAGTACCACCGGTACCCATCAGTTCTTCAACAAAGGTTTTCATTGAAAGTGGCCAAGCAAAAACACAAATCTCGCGATGCGAGGTGTCGCAGGAACTGCGCGCCCTTCCAACTAGATCTCGCTTGTACTCGCTGCCAAGACGTCGTTAGCTGTGCGTGTAGATGCGTTGGCGGTACGACTGTAGCGACCATTGGGTTTGATAACCGTGCCAAGGTAGAGGCAGTTTGAAAAAACGAGTTCTCGGGCTCTGATAGCGATGCTCAATCTACTTGGGTTGATTTTGAACCCATCGTTCCTAACGTTTACTGTGCCGATCGGGCTGCTGTATTAATTTCCTAAACTCACGGAAGGCATGTGTAAGCCGATTGGAAGAGAGCACGAAATGTGGCTCTGGATACTCACACGTTTAATTTGTGATGATGGTGTAGATCCTGAAGAAATGAAGAAGGCACAAGAGGAAAGGGGTGCGGCTCGATCCGTTGTCACTCTAGGCTGGCCTGCTGGGACTAATGCCGACGATAGCGATGATGATTAAATGACAGGCTGCTATAGATTAACTCGCTTTTATTTGCATTCTCGCATTTTCTTATATAAACATTTTGACGTTGGGGTTCCACTTGTGCTTGTCTACGTTGGCTGTTGTTACTTGATGAGCCTCCAACGTCATCCCTTGCTCCGAACTGACATCCTCGACGCTCGTGGGCTGAGCCCCCCAGTCGTTGATGGGCTTTCCTTCACGCAGCACTGCGATCAAGTCTTGTATGCGCTCAGGGTCTCCACGCAGCGTCATCTGAACGAGATTCTTGTCATGAGAGTCATTCGTAGCCCCACCTTCGAGTCCACGCTTCTGCATTGCACGGATCACAGTCTGACGAAACATGACATTCTGCACCTTGCCACGGACCTCCAGCCAGCGTTCCATAAATGGTTCTACTTTGCTAAATTTAGAGAATTTGAGGATTCCTCGTAACACAAAATATCAACAAGCAAATGTTAAAGTTACCGGTCGGTCCATCTACCTAGAACTATCAAGTCCGATAAATAGGCCTGTCGAATGGATGCGTCTACTCGTCCGCGCTCTTTCTCTTCTTGTGCTTCTTCATCTTCTCCTTTATATCTTCCTCGACTTCCGTAGCCTTCTTCTTTTGCTTCTTTTATTTCTTCGTTTCTTCCTCTTGGTCCACAACGACCGTTTTCTTCTTGTGCTTCTTCTCCTTCTTTTCCTTCTAGACCTCTTCCTCTACTTGCTCGGCCTCTTACGCTTCTTGCTCGACACCGTCATGTCCGCATCGGCGTTAGATATCGTCCTTGACTTACGACTCAACGTTTCGACGAATCGACGCAAGGAATGGACCACGAAACGCTTCACCAGAGCTTTGTGGTGGTGTTTCTCCAAGCTACGCTCGATGCACTTGTTTCACCGCCGTCAGGACATGCTGCGCAAGGACTGCGTCCCGCATGCCCACGACCACGCGTCCTTTCCCACTCGCGAGTTGAATCTCCACGCCTATCAAGACAGTGTCTGCGTTGGCTGTTCCACTTCGAAACTGGGCTGCAAATTTGCTCTTCCCCACGACACGATTCATCGTGTTGATTTCATAGATGGGCGCGACATGGAACGCCTGGAGCACGGCGTGCACGATCGTATTCATGTCCACGGGAGCAGGAAACACCACGTCACTTGTATGGAGACACGTGGACTCGAGCAGGGAGAGGCCACGGTCAAAGTCGTCGACCGTCAGTTGAAGCGGCACCAAGAGCTCGCCAATTGTCGGCGCGAGCTCGACGTCGTACGTGTCTCGACTCGTGACAATGGCAAGCGGGACAGGATCGAGACGACCGTGAAAATCCACGTGCACTTGCGCCATGGACGTCGATCCGCCTGGAAACAAGACGGCGAGGGGGGTGGGGAACGGAATCACGTCGTCTGGATGCTTGCCACGGATTTGAATGTCGGCAATGGGCTCCGTCGAGTGATTCGCGAGCCAGAGTTGGATCACATGCCTTGTCGATGCCTCGCTCGATCCTGGCCGGAGAAATGCATAGTGAACGTTGAATCCACTGCCAGTCTCCGACGACAAGAGTTCGTGACGTCGAGGCGGTAGTGTGGACGATGACGAGAGCGTGAGACTCATTAATTCGCCCAAAAGGGAAGACGACGGGCCCGTCGAGGTACCAACAGCTTGTGATGTCGACGACATGCTACCGGGAGGTGACCCCAAGAGATCCAGCGGATCGAAAGCGTTGACTGCCTTGGCGGTGGTAGCCTTGGTCTTGGTCTTGGTCTTGCTCTTGCGACTCTGGTGACGTCGATGCTGCTTGTCCATCGAGGCGTCCGACTCACTCGCGTCTTCTTCTTCGCTTTCTACTCCTGAGCTCGACGAACGAGAGTGCGAATCCGACGACCTATTGTCACTGCTGCTCGCTTGAGATTCGTCGTCGGAGCTTTCGTTCGATTCAGAAGTAGACTCGGACTCGGAAGCCGAAGCCCGAGAGCTCGCATCACTGTAGAATCGCTCGGCGTCGTGTTTCCTCTTGTCCTTTGTTTTTTTTCCACGTCTCGCGTCACCACGTGACGCGACGTCTCGTCGATTCGTCTCGACAAACGAGCATTCATCTCGAACCGATCGATCCGGCTGACTTGTGCGCCAAGCGGGCAACGGCGTGTACCCAGGGACACTATGGCGCACGAGATTCGATAGGGTCCCCAGTATAAACTCCCGCGTCGTCTTTTCGTGTTCATATCCAATCCATGGCGCGGGTTTCGCGCGAGCAAAGAGATTATGGGCGCTCACAACGTTGGCGTCTCCAGCGAGCGCTGCTCGTACCAACCGCGCGCGATCGCGAATGTCATAGTCGAGGTCAAACTTGCACAGTTCGAGCACATACTGCAAGAGCAGCTGAATCGGGCGCGACTGGGGTTCCCGAAGCCCGAGCTTGACGGCGAGATTCATGAGTTGGAGACGAACGTCTGTGGCTTCCTCGGAAAAGTTTTTGACCATGAGACGAAGGGATTCGGCCGCACAGGTCGTGCCGTTGTCATGGTCCTGGAACTCGCCCAGCATCCAGACAATCGAGGCCCGGGCCATGGGACTCGTGACTCGACCCGCGACCATCATTGCCGCCAAGGAGCGGACAAGACCAAGTCGATCCGTCTCGATCGCTTGGTGCTGCTGGAGCAACTGCCGAATCACCACGACACTCTCGGCCACAACTTGGTCGCTCGACGACCGGACGAGACGCAGGAGGCCATTTAAACAGCGCGGAGCGACGGACGGCATGGCATCTGCCACGCGTCCCAGCGCACGCACGGTCATGGTCACAAACGACTTGTCCACGTGACGCACGTAGGCTTGGAACTCGCTGAGAATGATCGTAACATTGTCGTTCGTGACGAGGGACGTCAAGATCTCGAGCTTGAGCTTGCGTGCGTACGCTGGATCGGCGGCCCGGACGAAAAAGTCGTGCAAAAATGGACGAAATATGTCGGGATCGGACGTTGCCATAGACGCAATAACCGAGAGCACCACGTACTGGATCTCGCGCTGGTTCCGCATGATGCGCACCAACGACTTGGCAATTAACGTGGACGTGGCCATGCTGTGGGTCCCGCAATAGTAATGCAGCGTCGCGACCGCGAGCACGACGGCACTATTGCGCGACTTGAGCAGCGGAATCGACGAGCGCAAGACGAGACGATGGTCGTCATCGAGTTCGTCGCCAGCGCTCGTCGCTGGCGCCTCGTTTCGTTTCCTTCCTCCTCTCAGTAGAAACGGCGAGCGCGCGTCCCGTCGTGCGCTATGACGGAGGAGAAACCCTTTCGTTTCGTCGTCGTCCTCGTCGTCGTGGCTACTGTCGTGGTCTTCCTCATCCGAGTAGAACGCGCGCGTCGTTCGTGTCGGTGATGTCCCCGTATGTTTGTCCCGTCCAGGACGGGACGCTCCGTTTTGGAACTGGGTGCGACAGTAGCGCGTCAAGAGCTGGAGCGTCACGGTTTGTCCCCACTCGTCAATGTCGGCCAACAAGTGACACAGTTTCCGGAACGGTCGATGCAAGAGATCCATGCGATCGGGACACACTTCACTCAGCGCTTGCACGGCACTCCCGAGCACCATCGTGCTCGCATCATTAAGTAACGTCGCGAGAATCTCCGCGAGCACGTGCTCTTGGTCGGGATCCACGACAAAGACTTTACTAATAGCATTCGTCGCACACTTCCGGACATACGCGGACTCGTCCGCGGCACACTTTCGAATCGCAATCAACTGAATCTGTAAAATGTCCCGCACGCGAATGCTCGTCATGACGCGCAGCGCGAGCGCGCGAATGAGCGGGTTTGGATCAGCGAGATCTTTTTGAAAGCTATTGATACTGAGGAGCGCGAGCTCGCGGCACTGGGCATTCGCGTCGGCATAGTGCACGAGATACATGTACACGAGCTTCTTGACTTCAACGTTCGCGACAATGACATTCTTGACCACGTCAGCAAAGAAGGTGGAGACGTCGTCGCCCTTGGAAATGCTCGCTAAGAGCGCTTTCATGGCCTCTAGCTTTTCACTATGACCCGCGACACCTAATTTATTGTCCAAGAGTTTACGAATGCGATCGAGATTCATCGTCTCCTCGAAGAAATGCGCGTCGCCCGTGATGCTTTTCATGGTCATGGTCATGGCCATTGCGAAAAGGTAGAAGCGTAAGAAGACTAAAAAAACACTTTTTTTGCCTTTATCTACTTTTCACCAGTAACAGTTGGCCACTTTTCCGACCATGAAGAATAGTTTAGAAATCTCTCGTGTACTACTTGAGCTGGACAATATATTGAAAGGGAAAAACTTAACAGTACCGTGTCCAAATAGGCCTATTTAGAACTCGATTTTACTCGATTTTGATTGGCTGTTTTCAGCCTGCAGGGTTTAGGGCTTAGGGTTGATTGGCTGTTTCAGCCTGCAGGGTTTAGGTTTTAGGGTTTAGGGTTTAGGGTTGTTTGTTTGTTTGGTAAGTTTCCGTGGTCAATTGGTTGGTTGGTTGCTTGTTTGCTTGGTGGGATGGGGTGGTATATGTGAGGGTGATTTCGTCCCATTATACTTTCTGAAACCAACCAGCTTGGTTTGGCCCGGGATCGAACCCGGGACCTTCGGGTCCCTCAGTGAGTAGTGAACCACTCGACCACGGTCGGATTATGGGGTGGTATATGTGAGACAGCGGAGAGGCGCCAAAAGTGAGCGGGACCCCAAAAAATGCAAAAAATGAAGGCTGAAAACAGCCAATCAAAATCGAGTAAAATCGAGTTCTAAATAAGCCTATTTGGAGACGGTACTGTTTAGTGGACCTCATATTGAAAATGATTTATTTACCTTGTACATCGATAAAGGAAGGGGAGTGATAGGTGTACCTCACCCCCTTGTTACATGTACCTCACTTTTGATACGTGTACCCCACTTTCATAAAAATGAGCGCCACGCAACATTATAGTAAGAATATGTACTATTATTTGTTTGCACTAAATATTGCTGAGGGTACAGAGAAGACGACTACTACTGTCATTGTTGACTCTTTTCCTCTTCCTTCTCGGCGTGCTCTGACTGATAGAACATACAACAATCCTCACATACACGAACTTGCTTCGTATTCGTCGGTACGTGCAGTTTTCGACGGAAATGCTCACCACAGACCGAATTGCTGTATTTTCAACAATGATGGCGCAATCGAATAAGCTTGTTGAATGTGCACCGACATATTTAGCAGAAAGAATTGCGTAAACGATTCAGCGCTGCTTGAATTCGACTCTCGCTCGGGTTCTCGAGGCAGCCATGAGAAGTTGGCCAACAAGATTATCTACCGGTTCATGCCCGTCTTTCAAGTACCTGAAGAGATCCTGTCTCGAGTGGTAATTGGTAATGTCGATATCCGCCAGTTGAGCCAACGTTGTTCCCAAACATGTCCAATCAAGGAGCTCCGAGCCATGCGACTTAGCTACATCCAAGCAAAATTGATAGGTGATCTCGACAATGGGATTTCCGAGCCTCACCGGACCCCCAAAATCACCAGAGTCGCGCCACCTTGTTCCCCACAATGAAGCATAATATTTGAGGGTATTAAATCAGCAAAGCAATTGTTCTTCGAAATGAATATGGCAAAGAGGTTCGAAGCAATCGTGGGCAACGGTGATCAATGCTCGAAGCTCAACCGGAGACTGTTGCGTCAGCATGTCAGCAGCACACCGAGCAAAGAACGGCATCACGATAATGCGCCGCTGTTTGTTTGTGAAATTTCCAATAGAAAATGACTTGAGAAACTTAACAATATTCGTGTGACTTCCGAACACGAAATTGACATCAACTTCTCCTGCTTGTACATTGTACCATATACTTTCGCAACCAGAATTCCACCAAATCTGGAATAGGCATAGTAGAAGGCAGATTTCGCTTGACCTTTGCTCAAATTGATCGGGCCATCCGGTATAGCCCTTAACGGATTCCAATGGGATTTCGCGTAAGATACTTGATCGCTGATCGAGCCATTGTACGGATCTGAAGCGCCTGCAGGCGTCAAAGTGGGCGACTGCAACAATCTATACTTTGGCGAACTGCACTTGAACCCGGTTCAGATTCCCGCGAACATCCATAAAAAACTGCACGCTAAACGGCACTTCCACGATGATCGCATGAGCTTCATCCCTCCCAGGATCATTCACTGGTGACGATTCCCTGGGCAACGCCCCACCCTTTACGTCGAACACTATGACGTCGGACGCAGCGATTCCTGCGAGGTGACTACTGCCTTTGTACTCCTCTTTCACTGCCTATCGGAACGTATCCACATCCTCACTATCCACGTCAACACAAGTCGCCCATGTCAGCGCGCTCCCATCTTCGCCACGAGCCGCATCCATTTATGCGCCATCGCGTCGTTTTTCGGTGGCAGATTAAAGAATGATGATCAAAACAATCATGTTGTATCCATACTTCCCGCGCTTGATCACATTATCATTTTATCATGGCTATCCCTCCTTTTTATCTAATCGCACACCATCTGAGACATTATTTGGTGAGCGTGCAGCGGTCGCTCCTGAAGCTGGGGTTGGGGTGTCATTTTTTTCATTTTGAAGTCCGTCACCTCTATACACGAACACAATCGACAAGGCGAACAAAAATGAAGCAAACAACGCTAGATATTGCGCACTGCGGAGCTGTTCATGGACTTGCTTCATATAACTCACCGCCGATCCGACGTGCACCGTAAGGTACACAATGTCCACTTGCCCTAACCTCGTTTTTCACAGCTAGTGGACACTGGTAATCTGAATATCTATCGAGCGACCAGAAGAGACATATGTTAAAAAAATTGGAATAAAAGAAATGTTGCGTGGCGCTCATTTTTATGAAAGTGAGGTACACGTATCAAAAGTGAGGTACATGTAACAAGGGGGTGAGGTACACCTATCACTCCCCTAAAGGAAATGAATAAAGTGTGTAGAAAAACGGATCCGAATACGATTATCCGGATGGTCGTTGGCGGTTGAAGAGACCCAAGGGGCTGTGGGGGTTTCACTGGGCCTCGAGGGGTCTCGGACCAGATGCATATTCTAGGAGCTAGGTGCAGAGAGAAGGCCTAGGCTCTAATACATCAGTTGCTCTTTCACCATCCATGTAGCCGGTGCGTACACGCACGGTGCGGCTAGCGCACAGAGGAAGACTTTCCTAAAGCGGCGATGTGCCGCTACTTAGCCGATACGCCCTTATAAAAGGGCTTAGTAAGAGAGTACTCTCGTACTCGGGGCCAAGATGTCCCTTGGTTTACAAGTTAGCACAAGCTAACGCCTTGATACAAGGCTCCCTTAATAAGGGGGTAGCTAAGGGAAGGACTTCCCTTACACTACAACACTCACTGCGCGTGCGACCGGTCGAGGTCGTGCGCCTAGCAGTCTTCAGAGTGAAATGTAAACTGAATGTATATTTAATATGTAATTAGCCTAAATTAATTTAAACTAATGTAAACTATATGTAATACTAAGTAGAACTTACTAAATTCGTACCTAGCCAAAATGTGATGTACACCACCTGTGTACTAACACGTGGCTGGCTGCCACGCCTCCACCAAGGGCTCCTGACCTGATTGGTTAACCAATAGGTCCAAACCTTTCGTACCGGTCAATACTGACCTCAACCGTAGTTCACTTATATACACAACATAACCAATTGTAACCAGAATGCAACGCTGTTACATCCTCCCCCATCAAGACTATTGCTTACGCAATAATCGATTATAGTCGGAGAACTCCAACTGCCAGAACTTCTGGCTAACCATGAGCACCTCTAGTGGTGCTGAGGATCCTCCTCGCGAATAAAACCATTCCGATAACTCGGATGGGGAGGCCCTTGGGGATTTCTCCCCAAAGGCTGACTGCTCCGACAACGCCGAACGGCGATGTCGGCAGCCTATTCCTTTCTCCACACGCGGGGAAAATGCGCTAACTCGAGCGCAACTATTACCAGCCTCGGATGACATACCCGGATCGCCGAAGGCGATCACCACTAATGAGCTGGACGCAGCTCAAGAGGCTCAAAATGCCGCACAGGCATTACAGGCTGCGTTGCACGCCCCCATGCGCCCTCCACGGGCGGCATATCGTTTTGGAGGTCCTCGTGACCTCCCAAAGTGGGCCAAGAATGAGGTAAAGAAGGGTTTAGTCTTCTATACCCCTGGCCTCGCGGCTGTATAGCCGCAACACATCACACGCGGAATCAACTCCGGGAAAACTGCTCACGCAGAAGCAGTTCACTGTGTGGTGGAGCGGCCGATCAAAGTTTTTGACGCTTGCTCAGGCGGTACCACGTCGCCCGGACTACCGACTAACGAAGGGGGGCCTCCAGTTTTCCTTGACTGCTTGTGTTTCTGCTCACCTTGTGTACCCGACGGCTTAGGCGTGGGTCGCTCTCCAGGTGGCGGGGATATAAACACGGCAATTCCTTGTGCAGGATTGGGGACTTGTAATGAGTTGATCGAGGTGCTGATCAGACGTGATCCGGTATAATCGAGCTCGAATCAGGTGCTAACAGGCTTGATCAGCAGTGATCAGGCTTGGGCAGGCACCGAAAGTCGTCGATCAGCTTTGATCAGACTTGATCAGGCACTAAAAGTAGTTGATCAGCTGAGATCAGACTTGGTCAGGCACCAAAAGTAGTCTATCAGCTGAGATCAGACTTGATCAGGCTTGATCAGACACTAAAAGTAGTTGATCCGCTGAGATCAGACTTTATTAGGCTCGATCAGGCACTAAAAGTAGTTGATCAGCGGTGTTAGACTTGATCAGGTGCCAAAAGGCGCTCAAGTACAAGTTGGTTCGATCTGCGAGTTGTTGATCGCGGGTCACGAGTTGCAGAGTGTCGATCAGGTGTTTATCGGCGAAGGGGGTACTTGATCAGGGAGTGGAAGTCTTCACTGCCTGATCACGGAGCCTTTGTAGTATTCAACAGCTAAAAGAACACCCACATATCTGTATTCCTAGCCTAGACCTACGAGGGGGGGGGAAATTTCACTTAATCCACCCAGAGTTCCCGTGGGGCGCTTACAGCAGCCGAACTCTAGGGGCCAAACGCGAACAAACGTGGAGAGGTGAGAGCACTTCTCAATAACACTCCCAAAAACCAAAAACATTTACAGTGTAACCGCTGACACAGCGGGCGGAGTTGCGGGGTGAGTTCTTGACACTCTACGCCTGCCCGTGGGCCAAAAATGCGGTAGGAGCTCCCGCCCGGGACGTAGAGATGCGTAGAAGTAGGGGAGGAGCAAAGGTGCCGCCCCTGTAGTGTCGAAAGGGGTTGAACGCAAAAGGAGAACTTTATTATTGCTTAAATCCTAAGAACTACCAATTACCTAATATCCACAAATCAGAACTACCCGTTCCAGCGTCTTCCGTCGACCAGTCGACCTGATTTATCCGTCGTCCGTCGCTGTTCGTCGGTGTTCGCTGAGTACCTGTACGTAATCGTCCCATCTTCCTATGCCCTGTCTGTGTCCCGACTATGTGCACCACGATTGTACACGCAACTGTATACGCCGTGGTACCCACAATCGTATACGATTACGTACCCGATTTTTTGTCCGTAATCGCCCCCCCTAATGTAGGCCCATAATTAGGCCCTATAATAAGGCCCTATAAAAAGACCCTATAATAAGGCCCGTTATTGGGCCCAATTATAACACGCTTTACGACAGCCGCCCCTGATCCTCGTACCAGCCGTACAGCGGTTGGGGCGAGTGTCGATCATGCCGTTAGATATCGTGGATCATGCTACCGTTGGTCGGCTTGTCCACCATGACGTCATCGGCCAGGTGATAATCACCCATCAATCTGCCTGCCCCTTCTCCCGCCGATCAGGTCCCGTTCTGTCAGGCTGTTACCGTTAGTGACACGCCCCTCGCGATCAAACGTTCACCCTTCACCAACCGTGTCATCTGCGATCAAGCTGTCTCGATCAGGCATTCCTGCATTTACATCATGCAAGCTATAACGGACGGCACTCCGGCAAAAACCACCGACACTCCTGCCCTGGATCGGGCCGCAACTGATCAGGCGAACGCTGCCATCAATCAGGCTTACAGCTTGCAGGAGGCTCTACACACGCGTTATGATCAGATCGCCACGTTATCCGACTCGCTCGCGATGAGTGAAGACACTGTCACGATGCTTCGGCAGCAGCTCGCTCGTGCCAAAAGCGCCGTTGTGGAGCGAGATATTGCGATAAAGCGGGACGCCTTCAAACAGATCAAGCCATTGCGTGATTTCGTCGACACCACGGTCAATGATCTCCAGACTAAGATGAAGACCGTCGAAAGCGCTATGGCCGATCAAGAAAAACTCATGGTCGATCAGCGCGCACAGATCCGGGATCTGGAAGGCCGTCATGCCCGTGATAGTTATCTGCAATCGGTGCATGAAGACACTATCGCTGATCAAGCGCGGGAGCTGGATCAACTTCAGCAGCGCATAGCCAAGTTACAAGAAGAATACGATCGGGCTGCTTCTGGGAAACAGCGCTTGTTCGAATAGGCGCTCAAGCTCGCCTCCGAGATTAAACGGCGCAAACGCCAGTACAGTCGCCTCCGAAGGAAGAGCAAGTCCAATAGCATGAAGATGGACGAGTATACCGCCATCGTGGCCCATACGCAGGAAATATCCGACCGGGTTGCGGGGGTGTCGGTCTCCAAACTGAGCTGGACGATCTGCACGCCACATATTCTCAGCTGGAGAACGAACATTCCGCCATGCAATGCCGCTTAGATCAAGTTTCCGTAGAACGCGACACGTTGCGCAATCAACTCCAGGAGGTTCAGGGCGAAGTCACACAGTTGCGCTCGTTTCACTCGGACCTTCAGTCTCCGTTGGCTGGTATGTCGTTGCGGATGCAGATCACACCAGTTATCCGCACCCCTTCGGAGGGTTCTGATCAAGATACACCGCCAGCTGGACTTGCTGATTCTCCTGACGGCTCGATCAGCCGCGCCGGCCCTTCGCCAAAAGGCGTACTCAGCGTTCCCGTTCCTCCTCTCGGTTGAAGCGGCCACGCCTCCTTTCTCCTATTTCGGAGGCGAAGACGGAGGACGATGATCCCCCAAGTCCTGGTCAGGACGATGAAGGCGGATTTCCTGGCCCGATCGCTTCTATTCCTTCCACTCCTACAATTAGCGAGTTCGGGAGCGAGGATCTACCTGATCAAGTCACTGCCGGGTCTCTTTTTCCGCGTACGGGTGATTTCCAGACGTTGATCGCGGTGTCTGATGATGCCAGTGACGCCGACATCCTGCCGCGGACTCCGGATCAACTTGGTGGGTTTGATCTTCGTAACGTCACGGCCCAAGTGGTCTTTGACTACTTGACCCGCCCCGTAGGATGGTTGTTCCCGGCTGCCGTGCATGCCCCTCCGGCTGATTCATGGTCCAGTCATTTGATAAATCAGCCGTAAGTGAAGCTTCTGTATTCTCAATGCCCTTGGGGCGTTTTCACGACCATGTTGCCGCCCCTTTCTTTTCGTTCAGTCGGCTGGTTCGCCGACTTTGAAATAAAGTACCGGTCGTTTCTCGAACATCACGCGCTGGCGATCTGGGAGTCGACATATTACCTCCCTATCGCGAAAGGCTTTCGCGAGACGGATTACTTCTTCCGGGACAACTACAACGGTCGCCGCAAACGCAGAAGTCGTGCCGGAGAGACCTGGAAGAGGGTTGTGGATTTCGTCCTGCGGGGGATGATCGACGGAAGATGTGATCTCTACATTTTCCTGGACCCGTCGATCACCCATTGTGCTCGCAACCGTCCTTTGAAGTATGCCCCGGCCGACGATGGGGCGTGGTACCCTGGGTTCCTTTCGGACCCGCCACCCCGGACCCTATTGGACGCGTTGAAGGAGGTTGATACATTTGAACCTTAGCGGGTTCAATATCGTTCCTCCCCCGAAAGCCACCCTGGCCGTAAAATCCCTCGTATTCTTCGCAAGTGTTTTGGGTCTAGTTAATCGGTTGATCGTTCCGTCTTTAATTATTAAGCAATCTTGATCATGCCATTTCCACTGTGCTTCTTACTTTCCAATGCATGATATAAACCGGTGTTCTGTCGTCTTATCTTTCGTTACTCCATCACCCTGTCTCGCAATATCCATCGTAAACACATCAACTCAAGTCATTTACCACTTCTTCATCAATTGTGAGTTTCGTCAATCATTTTTCTTCAATCAGTAATTCTTCGATCGTAATTCATGACCAGTCGAGTCCGTCGATCACACATTATTTGGACTCTTTGTCCACTTGCATCACGTCAAACCGATGTCTGTTGATCCTTTTCCTTTCGAAGTCCTTGATCAGAGCATCACAGTTCAGGTCTGCCTTGTCTACCCACGACGGCTCAGCATAAACTTTCCAGTAAACTTGATATTCGCGTAACGTTCTTCCATATCTAGTCTTTCGACCAGATCGGACATCGGTGATACGATCAACTTCAAATTCATCTGGATCTAGCGTCCTTTCCCAGCTGTCTTCAGGTAACAAAGCTTCATCGAAGTCAAAACGATCCTCTATCCCAGCTGTGAGCGCAGTAGTAGGGCGATCTGGAAATTCCTTGACCAATTTCAACTTGTACATGTGCACTACTGGAAACATACGATAGTCGGTGCCATCTGTAACCAGTCTCGCCGCATGATTACCGATTACCTTATCGACTCTGAAGGGTCCATGCCACATGTGCGCCAGTTTCTTCGCGAGACCTTCTTTCACCCGATCAAGGTATAACCAGACCCTTGATACAGCTTCGATCTTGTGTGGTGTCACTTGATCATTGTGCTTCTCAGCTCGCTCAGCCATCGCTTCATGCAATCGAGCGATCACTTGATCACGGGCGTAACGATAGTGCTTTTGCAGCTTATATCTCCACCGGCGAGCGTCCCGGTCTTTACGCCGAATTCCACCCAGTTGCAATGTCGATTCCAGCGATGATCGTGGGTCCCACCCATACGCCAAATAAAATGGTGTTTCACCACGAATGCGGTCGGGGGTCGAGTTCAGAGCGAATACCAGCCGCTCTGCATACAAGCTCCAATATTTCTGTCCGGAATCTGCTACATACATCTTTATTGCTCGCGTAATCGTCTGCACCGTCCTCTCCGCCTTGCCATTCTCCTGTGGACGGTATGCCATAGTGGCACTCTGACTTTGTCCCACGATTTTGTTGAACGCGCGAAATACTTCCGACATAAAACCTGGTTCACGATCGTGCCGGATCACTTTGCTAGCCCCGAATCGTCGAAAAACACACTCTTCATAATTTTCGACAACTTTCTGCGCTGTGCGAGACGATCCTGCTTTCGCGATCACCATACCCGTGAAAAGATCCGTCCAAATCAGCAGTTCAGTATGTCCATCCGTCGATGGGGGTAGTGACGGGATATTATCCATGGCTATCACTTGGAATGGGTACGTAGCCTCGATATTCCCCGGCGACATGCCCTTGATCGTAGGTTTGCCCTTCCCCGTCTCGCAATCTACGCATTCTCCGAAAAACCTTTGTACGCTTCGGAATAGACCACGCCAATGGAAGTATCGTCTGATCCGCTGATATGTACGCCCTATGCCTTGGTGTACTCCTTCCAAGCTCACATGATAGTGGTGGAGGACATCTGCATGTAGGGTATCGGAGGTGCCGATCGTCTTGATCATCTTTGTCATCGTTGGCTTTTCTTTTAGCCATGTTTCCACAGTAGATCAGCAATCCTTGTTCATCGACATCGTAGTTGTCAGCAATTTTCGCGCAGTCCTTAACCTCGTCTGCGCTTAATTGTGAGACGTCACCATATAGATAACTTCGCAAATCATGAATCCATTTCTCTTCGTCCTGTGCCTTTTTCACCCGTTCCGCCCTTATCCCGGCTATAGATATATCGGGCCACGTTGACGGTCGCGTCTGACGTAGGTTACGTGATCGTGTCATCACTAGCACTTGTGGGACAGTGGTATCTTCATTCCACGTGATCACTTCCGACAATCTGTTGAGATCGACCAATTCCTCCAGCTGTTTCACGTCATCGATTTCAAATCTTGTTCCACCCTGCATAGCCCTAGTGGCAATGTGATCTGCACTCTTATTACACTCTCTTTTGACATGCAACAGATTATGATCCGACCATTCTCGAAGGAGATAAAACGCACGCTGTTGCAACACTTGCAATCGCGGAGCTTTACACTCTTTTTCGCCGCGCATTTGCCTGATTACTAAATTCGAATATCCACACACGATCATCCTTCCTTTGGGGTATCTCGACAGTAGGTCCAAACTTAAAAGCAATCCATGGTACTCGGCTTCATTCACCGTGATGTTGGGTGCATGACCAGCAACCGCGATCATGATCTTCCACCCCGGAAATTTCCACACGATAGCACCAAACGCACCAACACATCACTTAACACTTGCAGATCCATCGAAACTAATCACGTAGAGTTCTTCGCCTTTTCCGAACGTAGGAGGTGGTACTTCAATCATCCGACGCGGTTGCTTTTTCGGTGCGATCGCAATCAGTGCTTCATCGATTTCGGTGCGAGGAGTGATACTTGCAGCTAACGCCTTCAGTACCTCCTCTTATCCATGTACACATTTCTTGATCTCGAGATCCCATTGTGATAAGATCGCAGCCCATCTGCCCAGCCTTCCGTCCAGCCCGTTGGATGTTAGTAACCATTTCAGCGTGGATAAACGCCACAAGACAGTGATCGTCTTTCCGACCAGCATCGTGAAGTAAACATCCAAAACCCGTAGAAGCGCCAAAACTTCCTTTTCGACGGGTCTGTAGTTCAGCTCACCGTTCTTCAACGTTCGGCTGGCGAATGACAAGGGATAATACACTTGATCATGTTCTTGTAGCAGCGCGGCGGATACCGCCCACTTGCTGGCGTAAACCACGATCACTGGCGTTTTGTTCTGATCAAAGTGGCCCAGGTTTGGAGCTGACGCAATCTTCTCCTTCAGAATGCTGAATGCTACTTTTGCCCTGATTAATCGATCACCTTCCTGATCCATATTCTCCTTGCTCAACAATCGGCTCTTTAGCTCTTGATAATCCATTTCCCTTAATTCGTAGAGCACAGCGGCATAAATCGCGAAATCTTCGATAAACCGACGGTAGTAGTTCAAACTCCCCAAAAACGATTACATGGACCGTAAGGTTCCAGGGAAAGGCAAATCAATCAGATCATCCAAATTTTTCGGATTTTTTTTCCAAACCTCGGCTAGAGACATGATGCCCTAAATAGGGAACTTCGTTTCACCCTCAGTACGATTTGGCCACGCTGATAGATAAATTCCATTGATCGCAATTCTCCAACAAACGATGTACCTTGTCACACAGGGTAGTCCAGGTAGGTGCAGGGATCAAAATATCATCGATATATGATCGCCGCTGCAGTACAGACGGTCCCGGGGTTTGGTCGGGCTCTCCCACCGTAAATACATCCTCCGAATCGTCTGCAACGTCCTTAACCTTGAGATACCCATATAATGCGTTATCAATCAACCGCTGGTAGATTTGCGGAGCATTCTTTAGGCCAAAAGGCATCCTATTCCATTCGAACAATCCAAACGGAGTGAAAAACGCCGAAATCTGACGCGCTCGATCGGTCATAGATACGACCCAAAAACCGCTCGCCATATCCAAAGAGCAAAACCACAGCGTTTTATCCAAATCTTCGAGTAGATCAGAGATCAGGGGCATTGGATATACCATCAGGATCGTGAGTTGATTCACCGCGCGATAGTCGATACATAGACGAATATCAACCCCGTTCTTTTTCACAATGATCATTATAGGTGATGCCCAGGGTGAGGTAGACGGTTGAATGATCTTGGTAGCCAATAGCTCTTTGATGGAAGCCAATAACTTCTCGCGAAATTGTGGAGCCACCTTACGACAATTTTGGGCGATTGGTCGAGCTTTTGCCTACATCAATATCACACACAACTCCACGTGCAGCAGGAGGTAGTGCGTTCTTCTTTCCAATCAACAGATGTTTCTTCGCCCAAATTATATCTCGAAGCTGATTAATTTCTTCTGGCGTGTTGACCAAGGGGTCTCCGACTAGTAAATCGTCCCTAGTTACTTCTTCGGTGCTTGCAGATACTTCGGGCAACGTAGCAAGCTGCTTCTCCAGTTCTTCCACATACAAATCTCCACCTTCATGGTAACAAACTTGATCATCGATAGGGATTACACCAACTTCGCTAGGATCGGCTGAGACAGGGTGATCGCGCGTGTCTTGAATAGACGTATCTCTTGCAGTAGGTTGTTCAACTCCGTGATCCGGGGTCGAACATTTCATCTCCGGCTCCTGATTGCACCGCGCTTGCACCTCTTGCACCTTTTGCGAACCTCCGGTTACCAGTTCCACAGATGTGACGATTGGGTCCGTAGGGCGTACTAGAATACCTCGAGGAGTGGGGTACTCCCTCTTCTCGACTAAGGGACATTGATCAACACTCTCTTGATCGTCATCCACAGAATCGGTAGACGCTTGATACTCGAGATTTTGCCACTCCTTGTAGCGATTATACCCTATCGAAACAAATCGAGGGTGACGGGGCACATCATCTTTTGTGGTGGAGTCAAGTTCAAAATCGAACAGCGTAGTGTCGAGAACCTGACCACCATCGTGCCCGGCCTTCCAACTTACGGGGGGGGTACCCCGCGAACCTTCGCCTTCGATCCGATCGGATAGTCCGCTGCTGGCAGACGACCGCTCATCAACACAGGACGCCTGGTCCGATTTGTTCTGCATCTCACCTTGTGTACCCGATGGATTGGGCTGGTAACACACTCGGTGGATTGGCGCTGGGAATTGATGTGAGGTCTAAATGTGGTAGACCGTGCTGGGTAGTGTAACCTGGGCGGAACTGTTCACCCTGGGTTAGGGTAGATCGGTTATACTTGAAGTGAGTATACTCCCGAGGGCAGATCGCTGACCCGATCGTAAAGCCCGACCAATATGGGAGATAAACTCCAGTAATCCAATAGGGTCCAATAGTTCAATAGGGAGATCCAAATGAGAACTTGACACACTCCACGAACGATATCTCCACGAAATAATTCAATAGACGTAATAGCACGTTCCAAACGTGCGCAACTTAAACTTGAGAGGTCGACCAAAGTGCACTCCCGTCGAGGGACTTCCGGCGGTCGAAATGCGTCTGTGACGCGTCCCGGCCGGGTATACTGAGCGGGAGGGGATTACTCGACCCTCCGCTCCCAAAACACTCTGCGGCGTGCAGAGGACACTGACGTGCAAGGCGAAACGACCCCGGTTGAGTTAGAGGTCCAACGGTTTCTTAGACGAAGCTAAAAGACAAAACCTTTACGAAGCAAAACCCAAACTTGGCAAATCCCAAACTAAGACTACCTACCCCCTATAGTCCCGAATATGTACCAAACATGAAAATATGTAGTACACGCAATCTCATGTGACTTACCCAAATCCGTGTTCTTGAAACTCCTTGCATATGACCGGCTTAAAAGCCTCCTGGATTTCCACCAATCCGATCGCCGATAAGCCGATCGGTCTGCTGCTGACCGGAAACGACCAAACTTCTTGGGTCCGCTTCACCACAGCCGCCCCTGAGTCGTGTCGCAGCCGCGCAACGGTAGCGGCCCGATCTCATCATATCCAGATCTTCATAGAAGAGGACTTCGCCAATGGACAGGTCTCCGAGTCCACCTTCACCAGGTACTTGACTTGCACACCCGATCGCCTTGTGACCTTTCTTGACCTTCTTTGCTGCAGGTGCCCTGCGTTATTCATCACCCCATCTCGATTCGCCGACCAGATCGGCCCGATCTGACAGCCCTCTCAGCACTCCACTCAGCACGCCCGGGTCCGATACACCGGACAGGCATCGGATCGAGGCCGATCGGCTCCGGAAAACGGTCCGTGAGCTCCAGTCCCAGTTAGACATCAAGAATTCTTCACTCCTGCAACTGCGGAAGGAGGTGGATACGTTGATCCCCATGTCCACGAAGTTGCAGGAGGTGACTGCTGACAACACATCTCCGGGCCCAGATCGCCCAACAAGCAACGCGAGGTAGGTCGATCGGTATGTTTCCATCTTGGGTACGGTATAACCTTCCTTTGCATGTAGATCAATTGCCCGCCGATATCGCCAAAACATTCGACGCATTATTCACGGCTGATCGGCAGTCTCATGATCATCGCGATCAGCTCCGCCCGATCTTGGAGGGGCTGATCGGCGCACGACATGATCTATCCCGCTTGGAGGCCTACCGATCACACCTCCTGGAACAGCTCGCGGTGGTCGACCGACAGATGTTGGAGGACCAGTCCGATCGGACCTTACTCCGCATCCAACGTGGTGACCTGGAGAGGCATATCAGCGAGTTACAGGTCGTGGTCTGGGAGCAGATCGGGAGGTGGAGTCCTTCCAGGCCCGATCGAACGCCTGGACCCAGGAATCAAATCGTCGCTGGGCGGCCGTAAATCGATTCTACCAGCGGTTGACTGACTTGTTGCACCGGCGTACGGCTGCCCGCTCTAATGCTGACCGGTCTGCATCGGCCGTTCTGGTCGATCTGCATCAAGACCGGACCAGACGCCACTCATTGGCCAAAAGTGACCCACCCGAAATTTTGAAAACTTCCAAGTCCAAAAAGCGTAAGGACGCGCCGAAGAGCTCAATGACGCGGGGCATAGCGCGCGACTCCGAGCTCGAGGAGAAGCGAGAGGTGCCCCAGAAGAAATCCAAGACTCCGGCGCATCTCCCAAGCCCAAAACGGTCGCAGATGACGCGTCTATCACCACCAAATCTCGTGCGCCCTCGCGCCCCCGTGCCGCGCATACCAAGTGCATAGAGGTCTCCTCCGGAGAGAACTCGGGGGATGGATCGAGCGATTCCGAATTCTTGATGACTGCGTTATCCAAGTCGCGGTCAGATCGACGCCGATGTTCCGTTCCTGCGAAGCCCGCATCGGGGGCTAATAAGCCGATCAGCTCCCAGGGTGATGGTGCTGCACCGACGTGCGGGTCGACCGGATCGGTACCTTCTTTCCATCCCGGCACATCTGGGCTGCACAAGCACGCCCGATTGAAAGGGTTGTTGGAAGAGATCTACCTCTCCCATTGTTGAATACAGATGCCACTCTGCCGTGGTCACCGCGGCAGATCGGTGAATTGCACCGATTAGCCCTGACCAAGCAATATCTAGCCCGGCCGATGTCCCGACCTGACTTTTGACTTTTCCCTCCAGCTCAGAAAACTCCTGACCTGTCTGCGTGGCGGGCAGATATGATCACAGGGCCGCAAATTGCCCGTTTGTATGCAGGTAGACAATGGGAAGTGTTGCTCAGCGCCAAGTTGGACTCCATGTTCACGTCGACTCCTTGGATCGATTTGCTTCTGGGTCGACTTCGGGTTTTTAACACACAGATCACCGCCAAGCGATCTGGGAGTCTACAAACTATCTAATGCTTCCTCCTGGTCGGAAGTTGCGTGACCAAGATCTTGTATCGGAAGCGCCGGAAACAGCGTCGGAGTCGGTCGGGCGAGGCCTGGCTGATCCTATGCCAGTTTATTCTGGAAGGGATGCTGGCCCGCGAGTGCGACATCGACGTCTTTTTGTATCCGGTGTTTCTTCACATGGCCAAGCGTCGCATTTAGAGCCCCCAGGCGTTGAACGAAGACGGCATCTGGTATTTTGGTGTTCGGTGCGACAGGCCAGTCGTAGACCTGAAGGACGCCTTGATCCAGATCGATCTGCAGGAGCCCTGTCGTATTCAACATCGGGACCAGATCGAAGACCATCCGGCATTCAATATCGGTCGTTTGTGGGGTGATTGCGACTCTTGATGCAGCAGTTAGCTGACCAGATAATTCGTAACATGTCATCATTCTTGTCACATTCCTGATCATCCAATCATTTGACCAAATTACATCACTTTCTCCGAACTTGTACCAACACGTTATCATATACAGTTTCCATCCACATCGCGAAGATCATCACCACGTTCCTCATTCCACTACTCCAGTTCGTCACGGTTCATCACAGTTCATCACAAATTCACAAAACTCTGACCTGACACATATTCAAACCGATCGATATACTGATTGGTGCTACTGTGTGTCTTGATCTTCGTGGGTCTGGGTCACTGCGAAGCGATTCCGACTGACTCGTTCTAGCTCGAACTCTCGTAGCAATGCTCCACAATTTAGGTCGAGTTCGTCGATCCAAGTTTCTTCATCATTATCCTTCCAGCGGACCAGATATTCTCGGTGGGTGCGGCCGAAACGGGTATTCTTGACCGATCGAACATCCAGCACCTTTTACACCTCGAATTCGTCCTCTTCCAATGGCCTTTCCCAACTATCCTCCGGCAGCAGAGCCTCATCGAAATCGAATCTCTCCGCTTCGTCCACCAGACCGGGCATTTTAGGCCGATCGGGGAATTCTCTGACCAGCTTCAGCTTGGACACGTGCACGATCGGAAAAACTTTGTAATCCGTGCCGATCGTGATCAGACGGGCAGCATGCTCACCGATCAGCTCTGCTACATGGAAAGGACCGTGCCACATGTGAGCTAACTTCTTCGCATAGCCTTCCTTTACCCGATCGAGGTATAACCAGACCCTCTCCCCTGATTCAATACCATGAGGTCGGACCTGATGGTTATTCCGGTCTGCTCGATCTTGTGTGGCCTGACGCAACTTTTCGTTGACGACTTCTTTCGCATATTGATAGTGCTTCTGGACCTTCATACGCCAACGAAGGGTATCGCGGTAGCGGGTACGAGTGCAGCCGATCGGTATCGCCGTTTCAAGTGTAGATCGAGGTCCCATCGATATGCCAGATAAAAAGGCGTTTCTCCTCGGACCCGATCGGTTGAAGAGTTGAGTACGAATACCAGTCTCTCTGCATACTCGTCCCAGTCACGTTGGTCCGGATCGGCCACATACATCTTGATCTCCCTTGTGATTGTCTGCACCATGCGTTCAGCCGATCCGTTCGCTTGCGGGCGATATGCCATCGTCGCGCTCTGCCTCTGGCCCAGCATGTTATTGAACGATCGGAACACCTCGGCCATAAAACCAGGTTCCCGATCGTGTCTGAGAACTTCGCTGGCACCGAACCTTCTGAACACGCATTCTTCGTAACTCTGGGCGATCTGCTCCGCAGATCGGGATGCACTAGCGTTTGCGATCACCAGACCAGTGAACAGGTCGATCCAGATCAGCAGCTCAGTATTGCCGCGCGTCGATATGAGCAGCGACTGTATGTGATCCATTGCTATCACCTGGAAAGGGTAAGTACCCTCGATATTCCCGGGCGATCGCCCCTTGATTATCGGTCTGCCCTTTCCGGTCTCGCAATCTGTGCAACAGCCCACATATTTCTGCACACTCCAAAAAAAAGTCCTCTCCAGTGAAAGTGGTCCCTGATCTTGTGATATGTCCTGCCTACGCCCTGATGTCCCCCTTCTAGACTCACATGGTAGTGATGAAGGACATCCTGCTGTAGCAACTCAGGGATCACCAGTTTCGCCAGTCGGTCTCGATCGGCACTGTCTTGGTCAACATCACGGCAGTAATAAATTAAACCTTTGTCATCCACATCGTAACTGTCCGCGATCTTGGAACAATCTTTCGCTTGATCATTCGTTAACTTGGACAGTTCACCGCGCAGATATGCTTCAGGTTGACAATCCACTCTTCTTCGTCCTGCGCCTTGAGGATCCGCTCCGCCCTTAGCTGTTGCACAACGCGCTCACTCAGCCTTTCCTTCGGGAACGATCGGCGAGACTTCTGAGTTCGCGATCTAGTCGCCTCCATCACATGTACCTGATCGGGGCTGTCCTTGGGCTTGATCAGCTCAGGGAGCCTGTTTATGTCCATAAGTTCAAATAGAACGGCCTCCTCGGTGATCGTCACCCCGATCTGGTCCCGCATGGCTTAGGTCGCGAGGTGGACGGCGCTTCTGTTCCAATGCCGTTTCACGTGCAATAGCTCGTGGTTGGGATAGTCTTCCAGTGCCTTCATCACCCGATCGTTAACAACTTCAGCCGTGGTGCCTTACAGTCGATCTCCCCGGTGATCTGCCTTATCACTAGGTTGGTGTCACCACATATTATGATCCGACCTTTCTTCTGTGATGCCAGCATATCGAGACATAGAAGGAGCCCTCGATATTCCGCCTCGTTGACTGTTATGTCCAGCGTGAAATCAGCGGCGGATGCTACTATAGACCATTGTGGTAACTTCCACATTATGGCACTATAAGAGCCGACATTCTTCTTCACGCTAGCCGATCCTTCGAAACTCAAGACCAGAGTTCCTCATCCCGATCGACGATCGATGGCGGCCGTGAGATTGATTGTCGGGGTTACTTCCTTGGTGCAATCGCTATCGGAGCTTCATCCACTTCAGACCGAGGGGTGATACTGGCAGCCAACGTTCCCAATATCTCTTCCTCTCCCTTGGTGCACTTGACGACCACGAGGGACCACTGTGACAGGATCGCTGACCATCAGCCGATCTTACCGTCCATCCCATTGGCTGATAACAGCCAGGCCAATGTTGACTTTCTTGATAGGACCTTCACAGGTCGGCCGACCAGCAGGTTTTAGTACACATCCAAAATCCGTAGTAAAGCCAGAACTTCTTTTTCGACGATCCCATAGTTGACTTCGTTCGGCTTCAACGTCCGGCTCGTAAAAAGTGAACGGGTGGTACACTCCATCATGTTCTTGCACTAGTGTGGCAGAAATGGTCCACTTACTAGCATACACAATGACGATCGGCATTTTTTCCAGATCGAAGTGCCTGAGAATCGGTTACGTCGCCATCTTGGCCTTCAGCATACCGAAAGCAACCTGTGCACGCTTCATGTGGTCATCTGACTCCACCGGCGAAAAATCTGCAGGAAGATCGGAGTCGCAGCCCTCTCGTAAATTTTCCCGATCTCCTTCGCGCAACATATGATAGTCTACCTCCCGGAGCTCGTACAGCACGGCCGCGTAGACCGCGAAGTCTTCAATGAAGCGGCTGTAGTAATTTAGGCTCCCTAGGAAGGACTGCATTTCCTTCAGAGATCTGGGAAACGGGAGGTTGCTCAGTGATTCCAGATCCTTAGGATTAGCCTCCAGCCCACTGATTGACACCATATGACCTAAAAAGGAGGACCTTGGATATGCCCCAAAACTCTTCACAGCACTGATCGACAGGTTCCAGTGAACGCATGTCTCCAACAACCGCTCGACCTTCTCGCACAGATCTCTCCATGACGAAGCAGGGATCAGAATTTTGTCGATATACGATCGCCTCCCCAGAACGGACGGTCTCCTTTCCCGATCGGGTTCACCCTCTGTAAATACATCATGGTTTTCGGTGGGGTCCCGATCGGTACTGATCTTGAAATGTCCATACAGTGCGTTGTCAATCAGCCTCTGGTAGATATGGGGCGCGCTCTTCAAACCGAACGGCATACGGTTCCACTCGAACAGACATAGCGGCGTAACAAATGCGGAAATCTCGCGAGCCCGATCGGTCATCTAAACTACCCAAAATCCACTTGCCATATCCAGCGAGCAATACCATAGGGTCTTGTCCAGATCTTCCAGCAGATCGCTGATCAGCGGCATCGGGTACACCATAAGCTTGGTCAACCGATTTACTAACCGATATTCGATGCACAACCTGATGTAGACGCCGTTCTTCTTGATTACAATCACGATCGGCGAGGCCCAAGGCGAGGTCGACGGTTTGATAATCTTCGTAGCCAACAGTCCTTTAATCAGATCAGAAAACTTCTCACGGTACTGTGGCGCCACACGTCGGCATCGCTGGGCGATGGGATTGGCATCACCAACATCGATGTATCAGATTGCTCCGCGAGCAGCAGGGGGTAAGGCATTGCCTTTCCAGATCAGCAGATGCTTCTTCTTCCAGATGATCTTCTTAAGCTGATCGATCTGATCGGGACTGTTCACATCCCGACCACGCACTTGTAGATTGTCCAAGGTGACTTCGGGCGGATCGGTAGCCACTTCAGGGAGGACTGCCATCTGGATCTCCAGCTCCTGAATGTACTGATCCCCGCCCACATGCATGCAGACTTGATCGTCTTCTGGGGAAATATCATCCAAACCGTCCTGGTCGGTTGTACACTGCTGTTACCGATCGGCGGGCTGCTCCTCGACGACGTCGATCTGCTTAGGCGCGCCATCGTGGTCCGACCCAGCAATCTCATGTTCCCTTTTTTCTGTTTCTGTTTCCGGCTCCTCTGTCGCCTGTTCTTGTGAAACCACCATGTTGAAGAACCTTGGATCATCTGCTTGATGGTCCACCGTGTCCGGCAACTTCGGTGCCTTTCGTCGAACCAACATCTTCTTCGGGGTTGCATAGCTGGGTCGTTCCACCATAGGTGAGGTATCTTCTTCCACCGGTCCATCATCGCTGACCAGATCGGTGGTCGCTTGGTATGCCAAGTTCTGCCACTCGACATACCGTCTCGATCCGGTCGATACGAACCCCGACTTTCTTGGCACCTTCCCTTCCGCTAGCCACATGCCAACAATATTATGTTGTCGGGCGTAAGCGGCTTGTCACTGATATAAGTGAGTCGAACGTAATCATGTCGGCCGGCGCTCTTCACAAAAGTCGACACCCACCGGTCGCCTCTGGTCACCCATAACTTCCTTGATCGAAAACCTTTATCGACCGGGGTATCAGCGGATGGCCGACTGGAATGGTGACATCTTGATCCCACCTGACCAGATCGGTGTGCGATCCGTATAGGGGACGCCGACCGGCTAACTGGATCTGGACCTCATCCAGGAGTATAAGCACTCCATGAGACAAATCCAGGCGAATACCCGCCGGCACCATAAAATCCATGCCTAACTGGGCATCCTGATCGGCCAGCTTTCCGAACCAAGCGCTAAAAAGTAGACCAACGAACCCGATAGGGTGATCTTCACGCGCGTCCTTCCTTCGGTCATGTAAGAATTTTCCCCAATTCCAACGCATTCTTGTATCTGGGTATCGTCTATACGACATCCGACCTTACGAGCAAAGGTGGAGTCTATAATCGAGACTTCGACCCTATAGTCGAACAACATCGTCGCCTTCTGGTTGCTCATCTTACCACAGGCTTTTGGCCTGCTTAAACCATTTTTCGGGCGCATTATACTTCCAGTATCCGCGAGACTCCCCAGGCAGCAGATCCAGCTGCATGACCACCTTCGATCGGGAATATTCATCGGTCGTGAGATTGTGAACCGGATGATCCCGATCGACGCAATTGAGAATAGAACATGTATTTTCGGTTTTATTCTCCTTGCCGACATATGCATAGATGCCAAACGTAGACCGCTCGGCTCGATCCAGATTCCAACCTGGCGAGCGTTCTAGTTTAACATATTTTACACGTCCGGTGGAAGCGTCCCCGCGTGCTTATTCGGCACATACCATTTGCGCATCAGGTTGAAAAACTCTTCCATCTTGCACTGGAAGGACTCGTGGATCTCTCCACATGACTTGCACATGAAGAAGCAGTGATCGGTGGGGTGGCCGCGTCTTTCGCACTTCTTGCATGTTAACTTCTGCCAGCAGTCCCCACCGTCATTCCGCAGTAGTAACACTTCTTGCGAGGTCGGTCCGGGTCGGACTTGTTCCCGCTCCTGCCCTTCCTATCTGCCTGGTTAGGCGTCGATCTGGTACTTGGGGCAGGTTCCATGACGAAAACGTGGCGACACTGGTCCTCATCCGACTCCAGACTGGACAGGCCGCTACTTTCCTCTTCCGACCCGGTGATGTCTTCAGTCACAATCGCCTTGACAGCACGGACCGATATGGTTAAGGGCCTCTTCACAGGGTCGGTCTGGGTCTTCGATCTGTAGCGCCCGATTCAACGGCGACCTTAGCCCTCATACTGCGCGAGTGTTGCAGAGTCCGCAACGTCTGCTCCACTTCCGTCACATCCTTTAGGCGCAGCGGAGTGAGCTGATCTGCCAGCTCTTGGTCATCAAGGGTACTAATATAGTGACCCACGTGCTCCATAGCGGCACCGGTCGGCGGGTTGCCTTCCTTGATCACTATCCCGGCGTGAATTGCGGCTACGTTCAGACGGTGCAAATACTCGATCGGCGTCTCGTCGCCCCGCTTCTGCATATGGTGATACTTGCGGGCGGTAGAAAATCCGGAGTTGCAGTACTGCCCCTCAAAATTCCGAACATAGCAGATCCCAGTCAGATCGGACATTCCGACCCAACTTTTAGATCCAGTTCGCAGCCGGTCCTTTCAGAAGATCCCTGAAGATCAGACACCGTTAATTTTTCGGTGTCTGATCCCGTCAGAAAGCAGACTTGACCCGACCAAACCACGACCTGGCTTGCTCCTCGTCGGCGTCCTTGCCAATAAAAACTTTGAGGTCCGTAGTCGCAGCCATACGAATACGGGGGATCGCGGCAGATCCAAGATCAAATTCGTTCGTAGAGGATAGGTTAGCCTTACGCGTTCTGCCCGCCCCTGCACCGTCTGACCCATAGTGGTCACCCGGATCGCCGACCGACTCCATGTCGTAATTGCTATTTTTGCTCGATCGGCGCGGTCGGGTTGGTTGCGGCTTGCGTCTTCCTTTTCCAACTGGTTTACCACCTCGGATATCCTTACCCGCTGATGTCACCGACTCCATATCCACATCCCGTCAAATATTGACGTTTTGCCGGGCAGATCGGTCCTGGGCATGCGGGAGCGGAGGCGATCGGCATCGCTCTCCCAAGAAACGCTCCATCATCGCTTCAAACATGTCTTTGACGTTGGCTTGGGTCATGGGCAACGTGTTGGCGTCCTCCTTTGGAGGTACTGCAGCCTATGGGGTCTCCTGGGGCCCCGACTGGCATGCAGCCCTTTTCTGCCGAACGTCCTTTTTATGCTCCCATGGGGTATGATCTGCCCCCATGGTCATCCGCTCAACACCGACCTCCAACTCCGATGAGCTGTTAGAGGAAGGTGGAGACTGATATACCGATTTATCATCGGAGCACGCATCGTCATGTGCTGTCGTGGTCTCGGCGACCTTCAATGCCGCGGTGTGAATTGGGCGGAGGACCTCCCCCACCAACGGCACCAAATGGTCATGGAGGGTCGACATCGACATCTCCAACCTCCAAGTATCCAGATCGAAGAGTTTCTGAACGTTGACGAGATTTCGCACTTTCATGCCTACCTCGGACAACATCGCCAGCAGGTTCATCACCAACATCAACGGCCGATCGCTTTGGATCGGCTCGGTGGTGGGTCCGAGAAGGCGATCGGGGATCTGGGGGTCTATAATCCGCATGACCTGGTCTTCGCGAATAAATCGCTTCAACTCGTGGATGTAGTACATCCTGGTCAGGTCTTCTTCTTTGATGACCCCATCCTCGACCTGCGACTTCTCTTCCAAGTCGTCTTCCTCGGACGGCATTCTGAGCCTCTGCATGGGAACCTTGGGGGGTGGTCTGGATCGTTCCGATCAGCCTCCATGTAGTTTTCGCTTTTTATTTTCTTTTCGTCAAAATATTCATTCAAATGCATAGGACCAGGACAAAAGTCCTGATCCTTCCCGGAACTATAGCAATACCTGCTATAGTCCCGATCGACTCCGGTGGGAGCCTTATGGGAGGAAAAAACATATTAATCCCGATCGGGTCCTCCACCCGGCCAGATCGGACATCGCCATCATTATCGACAACGAGAGCATAAGGCGATAGCCGTTCCTCCAGAACGATTCCACGTTCAATTCATTGTAATCAATTCTTTGCTGAATATCACTGCGGTGATATCCCTGGTTCGAATCCGGGCAAGCGCACCATTGTGGTTGAATCAAGTTCAAAATCGAACACCGTAGTGTCGAGAACCTGACCACCATCGTGGCCGGCCTTCCAACTTACGGGGGGGGGTTCGATCCGATCGGATAGTCCGCTGCTGGAAGACGACCGATTATCAACACAGGACGCCTGGTCCGATTTGTTCTGAATCTCACCTTGTGTACGCGATAGATTGGGCTAGTAACACATTCGGTGGATCGGCGCTAGGAATTGACTTGTGGTCTAAATGTGGTAGACCGTGCTGGGTAATGTATCCTGGGCGGAACTCTTCACCCTGGGTACGGGTAGATCGGTTATACTTGAAGTGAGTATACTCCCGAGGGCAGATCGCTGACCCGATCGTAAAGCCCGACCAATATGGGAGATAAACTCCAGTATCCAATAGGGTCCAATAATTCAATAGGGAGATCCAAATGAGAACGTGACACACTTCACGAACGATATCTCCACGAAATAATCTAATAGACGTAATAGCACGTTCCAAACGTGCGCAACTTAAACTTGAGAGGTCGAACAAAGTGCACTCCCGTCGAGGGACTTCCGGCGGGCCAAATGCGTCTGTGACGCGTCCCGGCCGGGTATACTGAGCGGGAGGGGATTACTCGACCCTCCGCTCCCAAAACACTCTGCGGCGTGCAGAGGACACTGACGTGCAAGGCGAAACGACCCCGGTTGAGTTAGAGGTCCAACGGTTTCTTAGACGAAGCTAAAAGACAAAACCTTTACGAAGCAAAACCCAAACTTGGCAAATCCCAAACTAAGACTACCTACCCCCTATAGTCCCCAATATGTACCAAACATGAAAATATGTAGTACACGCAATATCATGTGACTTACCCAAATCCGTGTTCTTGAAACTCCTTGCACTTGACCGGCTTAAAAGCCTCCTGGATTTCCACCAATCCGATCGCCGATAAGACGATCGGTCTGCTGCTGACCGGAAACGACCAAAATTCTTGGGTCCGCTTCACCACACTTTGTTCTTACAGATAGCTAAAATCGTATCGTCTTGCACAATGATCGGATGATCGACGACGCTCGCAACACGCAGGTATCGTTAATTACCTGCGCCCCTAGTGATGGTGGGGACCCAATTTCTTCCCCGAGTAATCCACAACTTCCGAGATCGATGATCACGAATTCGGACCTCAGCATATCGACCTACTGGGATCTGTTCGTACTGATCGAGTTTCATGTAGTTTCCACTCGATCCGTACAACTGTCGACGTCCTTCTAATGGGATGATCACCTCATCAGTCAAACTTAGTGCACCATGAGCGATGTCTAATCGAACACCAGCTGGTATCAGAGAATCCATACCCAATATAGCATCTTGACCGACAAGTTTGCCCACCCATGGATGGAAATAATAAACCAACGATCCTGCTAACGAATCTTGATTTTAGTGCGCCCCTCCGTAAGGTATGCACTTTCTCCAGTGCCGATAAATTCCTGCGTTTGACTCGTGTCGATCTGACAACTTACCTTACGAGCAAAGGTTAAGTCGATGATCGACACTTCAGCACCAGAATCAAATAATAGCCTGGCACGTTCGTTATTGATTTTACCACTCGCCTTGGCTTGTTTAAACCATTTATTTGGCGAGGGGTATTTCCAATATCCGCGCGATTCACCTGGAAGTAGATCAACCTCCATGATCACTGGGGACCGAGAAAACGCATCAATATGGAAATTAGCCAAGCGTGGTAAATCACGCTGATCACATTTATCATTATCTCTTTCTGCTGCTTGATCAGCTCTCTTCTTATCCACATATGCAAAATACACAAACCAGAACGCTCGTATCGTACCAGATTCCAACCTGGCGAGCGTCCTAGTAACAAATCTTCAGCTTCCTTGGGAAGCATTCCAGCATGCTTGGTGGGATTTTACCACTGGCGGATGCGGTTGTAAAACTCTTCCATAGGGCATTTTCCCGCATCGTGAATTTCGCCGCATGCTCGACAGACGTACAAGCATTTATCGGTCGGATGTCCCTTCTTGCTACACTTGAGACAGGTCAGGCGCTTCCAGCTGCGAAGATTATCGTGCCTGATCGACCCACAATGACTGCATTTCTTCACCGCCCCTTGATCGCCTGTACTTGAATCACTTCGATTACACGATCGGGACACACCAGGCTGATCGAGCGCCCCTGGTTGGTCGCGTATAGCAGCAATCATGTAACGGCGCTGATCTCCATCGCTTCCACTGTCGTCGGCACTTGCTTCTTCACTCCCAGACGACACCTTGATCGCGCGTACTGCCTTGGGCTTTCGCGCTGGGGCATGTGCCCGATCATCGCCGAATTTCTGGCGGAACGCCTGGTACCTACGGTCGCTGTTGGCTGGTACCACCTATTGCGTGCATACGCCCGCAATGTCTCTTCCAGTTCTGCTGCGGTTTCCAACCGCAAAAGCGCCAGTTGATCAGTGAGCTCGCGATTGGCCAATGTATCCCAAAAATGCTGCACATGTTCACGTAAAGTCGTAGGCGATCCATCCCTGATCGGCAACTTGGCTCGCAATCCCGCCACATTCAACCGGTGCAGATTGGGCTTTCATCCGACCGCTGCTTCGTGTAATAGTACTGGCGGGATGCCGATTGTCCACTTCCACAATATTGAACTTCAAACTCATCCACATGATTTTTCCAACTTGATCGAATGCTTCTACTCAGCAGGCGATGACTATTGCGCGCTGGTCCTTTTAGTAGATCGCCTAGGATCAGACACTTTTCAGGATCAGAAGCTTGATCCCGCATAAATGATGACTTGAGGCGACTAATCCAATTCCGCGCTTGATCTTCATCCCCTTCCTTTCCCGAAAATTATTTTAGATCACTGATCGCAGACATTCGAATCCTGGGGATCGTCTGTTGATCAGGCATCCCAGTGTGTGCGGACGAAACGTGGATCGTCGTGGTAGTGTGATCGTCTCATCTGGGCCAATGTACTCGCTCTGGGATCGTTGATCATGGAACGAATATACCAATTCTATGTTAACGTCCTTGCCCGTTGCCGATCTTTCTGGCTTCGAGTGCTCCTGACGCAGTGAATGCACAGATTCCACGTCAACGTCCTTGATCGAGGCCGCTCTTCCAATCTTTAGCTGGCGGTTTTTCCCGCCGACGACTCCCAGTGTCAGCTTGCGTCTTTCTTCAGCCAGAAACTTCTCCATAGCCTTATCAAAGAATGTCTGCAGCTGTGGGCTTTGCGATACTTGATCATCTTCTGCTTTGATCGATTGAGGTTCCATCTTGATAGCCGAAAACTTGGATTTATACTTCTGGCAAACTGTCATTCTGGTGATCTTGGGATCTATACTCCCGGCACTACTCGACTCCGCTTCAAATTCATCGCCTTTAGAAGGGGAATATTCGTAGCACGATGATCCCGTGTGTTCTGCTGCGTTGTTTGACGGACCTGCTTTAATCTTCAACGGAGAGTGTGAGGGTTCCAACTTAGTGGTTTGATAGGAAGCAATAGATGAAACAACTGCTGGGTAGCTTCTGACAGATCTTCTGGATCCTGATCAAACACCTCTTCAGCATCGTAGGTGCCTGTCGTCAGACCTGCCTGCTTTATCAGGCGTGTTAGCCTCAGTACGATCGCGAGCTTGTCCCTCCCATCCGTAACTGGCTGATAGACTGGTCCGTTCAGCTTCCCGCTGATCATGACCCCAAGTAGGCTCATGATCGAATTTGTCAATAAGAAATCTTCCAGTTTTCCTTTATAAACCTTTCGGTAAAACGTTCTCACCAGATCGTCCTCCGTTGGTGGTGTACTTGATCGACTTTCGTCGCTCTCCTACCCAGGCGCCTTCATCAACACCTTAGGCTGGTCGGTCTTGTAATACTTCACCATCGGATCCCAATCCGGATCCTTATACGCACATACACTTGGCGGATCATAACTTGCGTTATGATTCACATGGGCTCTCGAAGGAGCCTCGGGAGGTGGTTGAGGCTTCTCCTCCTTTATCGCATCAAGATTACTCCCCAGGTCCTGATGATCAGCATTTCTTTTCTTCTTCAGGCATGACGACGGCGAACTGCCTTCCGTCGTCACAACCTCCTCCTCCTTTTGCACCTTTATCTTCACTTCTGCTTCCGCTTCCGTTTTCACTTTCACACCAGCGCCGTCTTGCGTAGAATCGCGGTGATATCCCGCGTCGCCGAAAGATCCGGGCACGCGCACCATTGTGGTGAAGCGGCCGATCAAAGTTTTTGACGCTTGATCAGGCGGTAACACGGCGCCCGGACTGCCGACTAACGAAGGGGGTCCTCCGGTTGTCCTTGACTGCTTGTGTTTCTGCTCACCTTGTGTACCCGACGGCTTAGGCGTGGTTCTCTCTCCAGGTGGAGGGGATGTAAACACGGCAATTCCTTGATGCAAGATTGGGGAACTTGTAATGAGTTGATCGGGGTGCTGATCAGACGTCATCCGGTATAATCGAGCTCGAATCAGGTGCGAACAGGCTTGGTCAGCAGTGATCAGGCTTGGGCAGGCGCCGAAGGTCGTTGATCAGCTGAGATCAGACTTGATCAGGCTTGATCAGGCACCAAACGTAGTTGATCAGCTGAAATCAGACTTGATCAGGCTTGATCAGACACTAAAAGTAGTTGATCCGCTGAGATCAGAATTGATCAGGCTCGATCAGGCACTAAAAGTAGTTGATCAGCGGTGTTCAGAATTGATCAGGTGCCAAAAGTCGCTCAGGTAGAAGTTGGTGCGATCTGCGAGTTGTTGATCGCGGGTCACGAGTTGCAGCGTGTCGATCAGGTGTTGATCGGCGAAGGGGGTACTTGATCAGGGAGTGGAAGTTTTCACTGCCTGATCACGGAGCCTTTGTAGTATTCAACAGCTAAAAGAACACCCACATATCTGTATTCCTAGCCTAGACCTACGAGGGGGGGGAAATTTCACTTAATCCACCCAGAGTTCCCGTGGGGCGCTTACAGCAGCCAAACTCTAGGGGCCAAACGCGAACCAAACGTGGAGAGATGAGAGCACTTCTCAATAACACTCCCAAAAACCAAAAACATTTACAGTGTAACCGCTGACACAGCGGGCGGAGTTGCGGGGTGAGTTCTTGACACTCTACGCCTGCCCGTGGGCCAAAAATGCGGTAGGAGCTCCCGCCCGGGACGTAGAGATGCGTAGAAGTAGGGAGGAGCAAAGGTGCCGCCCCTGTAGTGTCGAAAGGGGTTGAACGCAAAAGGAGAACTTTATTATTGCTTAAATCCTAAGAACTACCAATTACCTAATATCCACAAATCAGAACTACCCGTTCCAGCGTCTTCCGTCGACCAGTCGACCTGATTTATCCGTCGTCCGTCGCTGTTCGTCGGTTTTCGCTGAGTACCTGTACGTAATCGTCCCATCTTCCTATGCCCTTTCTGTGTCCCGACTATGTGCACCACGGTTGTACACGCAACTGTATACGCCGTGGTACCCACAGTCGTATACGATTAAGTACCCGATTTTTGTCCGTAATCGGCCCCCCTTAATTATGCCCTATAATAAGGCCCTATAAAAAGGCCCTATAATAAGGCCCGTTATTGGGCCCAATTATAACACGCTTTACGACAACATTATCATGTGGAGCGTCCGATGGAGCGACGCCATCATCGGGGTCAAACCCAGTATCTGGTGAAGTGGAAGGGTTATCCACACTCACATAGTTTGTGAGAGTCCGAGACTCCCCTACGGCAGGATTGCCGTGACGTCGTTGACGCTTTCGAGCGGGAGAATCCCGCTGCGGGTCAACGACCAAAGGGGCGCGAGAAGCCCCTTCACTCCCAGTAGTTGGGAGTTCGCCGGAGGCAGATGTGGCGCTCACACTTTCCTCTGGCACCGCGGTGGGGGCAGGGGCAGGGGCGCTGGCGTAGCGCATGCGATAAGGGGCTCGTAATAGCTCCATCGCTATGGCTCTGGCGAATGCCATGCCCCGACGCCCTCTCCACCCAAACGTCAAGACGGGAATAGTTGTTGAGCAGCTCATTAAAGCTGGGGATGAGCTTCTTCCCTTCCGCCCAAGCGCGGAATTTCTTTTCTGCATCTTCGGCATTTTCTCCTGGAGAGAGAATGATAGGAACCTCTCGGAGGTTCTCAACAGGGGCACCCTGTGCCTTCCTGTCGAGGCGCTCTCGATATGAGACGCTAGTGAACTGCTTTTGCGTGAGCAGTTGTTGCCGGAGTCTCTCACGGCTTCCGCATCGGTACGGCTGTTCAGCCGCAGGACCAGGGGTATAGAATGCTAAACCATTCCTTACCATACTCCTAGCCCACTTTGGAAGGTCACGAGGACCTTCAAAATTATATGCCGCCCGTGGCGGTAGTTTGGGGAGCGTAAAGCAGCCCTTCGTTCCTGTGCGGCAAGTTGGGTTTCTTGAGCTGCGTCCAGCTCATTGGTGATAATCGCCTTCGACGATCCGGATGCATCATCCGTAGTTGGTAGAGGCGGCGCACGAGTTAGCGCGTTTTACCCACGTGTGCGGAATGGATTGGATGACCGAGATCTCCGTTCGGCGCTGTCGGAGTGGTCCGCCTTTGGGGAGATATCCCAAAGGGCATCCAGCTCCGAGTTATCGGAATAGTTTCCATCATCAGCACCACTAATAGTGCTCATGGTTAGCCAGAGGTTCTGGCAGTTGGAACTCTTCAACTAAAAATGATTTATTGCGTAAGCAATAGTCTTGATGGGGAAAGATGTAACAGGGTTACATTCTGGTTACATTTAGTATGTAGTGTACGTGAGTACACTACGGTTGGGGTCAGTATTGACCGGTCCGAAAGGTTTGGACCTATTGGTTATTTTAACCAATCAGGGCAGGAGCCCTTGGTGGAGGCGTGGCAGCCAGCCACGTGTTAGTACACAGGTGGTGTAAATCACATTTTGGCTAGGTACGAATTTAGTAAGTTCTACTTAGTATTACATATAGTTTGCATTAGTTTAAATTAATTTAGGCTAATTACATATTAAATATACATTAAGTTTACATTTCACTCGAAAGGCTGCAGGACGCACGACCTCGACCGGTCGCGCGCGCAGTGAGTGTAGTAGGGTAAGGGAAGTTCTTCCCTTAGCTACCCCCTTTTTAAGGGAGCCTTGTATCAAGGAGTTAGCTTGTGCTAACTGGTAAACCAAAGTGGAATTTTGGCCCCGAGTAAGAGATTTCTCTCTTACTAGGCCTTTTTATAAGCGCGTATCGGCTAAGTAGCGGCACATCGCCCCTTTAGGAAAGTCTTCCTCTGTGCGCTAGCCGCACCGTGCGTGTTCGCACCGGCTACAATGATCGAAGAACCTCCGATTGAAGAAAATGATTGATGAAACTCACAATGGATGAAGAAATGATGAATTACTTGAAGTGGTGTATTTAGGGTGGATATTGCGAAGTTTGGTGATGGAGTAACGGCAGATGAGCCGACAGAATACCGACTTATTATATGCGTTGAGAAGTAACGAAGCAACAGTTGGAAATGGCATGGTCAAGAGTGTTTATTGATTAAAGAGAAGTGATCAGCCGAATAATAAGACCCTTAGAACTTACGGCGGATACGGGGTATTTTCCGGCCCGGGTGATCATCAGGAGAACAACGATATTGGATCCGCGTATGTTCAACGTCATCGACTTCGTTCAGCGCGTCTGATAGGGTCCGAGGTGGCGGGTCCGATAGGAACCCGGGGTTCCACGTCCCATCGTTGGCCGGGGCAAACTTTAAGGGACGGTTTCGAGCACAATGGGTGATCGGCGGGTCCAGGGAAATGTTTAGATCACACTTCCCGTCGATCATCCCCTGCAGGACAAACTCCACAATTCTCTTCCATGTTGCCCCAGCACGACTTCTGCGCTGACGTCGATTGTTATCATAGTCCCGGCAGAAGTCATCGTTCTCGCGAAGGCTTTTATCGATGGGAAGATAATGCGTCGACTCCCAGATCGCCAATGCGTGATGATTAAGTAACAACCGGTACTTCGCTTCAAAGTCGGCAAACCAGCTGACCTAGCGGAAAGAAATGGGTGGCAGCATGGTCGTAAAAATGTCCCAGGGGCGTTGGGAATATAACCGCTCTACCTCCGGCTGGGTGATCAAGTGACAAAACCACTGATCAGCCGGAGGGGCGTGCGTGGCGGCTGGGAACAACCATCCTTCGGGGCGTGTTAAGTAGTCAAATACCACTTGAGCCGTGACGTTACGCAGATCAAAACCACTGAGCTTACTTGAAGTCCACGGAAGGATGTCGGCGTCTGTGGCATCATCAGGCACCATGATCAACGACTTGAAATCACCCGTACGGGGAAAAAGGAACCCGGCAGAGCCTTTATCAGGCAAATCCTCGCTCCCGAACTCGCTAATTGTTGGAGTAGATGGAACGGAAGCGATCAGGTCAGGGAATCCACTTTCATCGTCCTGGTCAGGACTTGGAAGATCATCGTCCTCCGAATTCGCCTCCGAAATGGGAGAGAGGAGGCGTGGCCGCTTGGGCTGAGATGAAGATCGGGAACGTTGAATGCTTCTTTTAAACGAAGGGGCGACGCGGCTGATCGAGCCGTCTGGAGAATCAGCGGGAAGGACATCAGGCGATGCAGCCTGATTAGAACCTGCAAGAGGGGTGCGGGCAACCGTGGTGATCTGCACCTGCAGCGACATACCAGCCAGCTGGGATTAAAGGTCCGAGTGGAACGAACGCAATTTCGTAACTTCATCTTGGGCCTGTCGCAGCTGATTGCGCAGCATGTCACGATCTACCGAAACGTGATCGAGGCGGCGCTGCGTGGCGGAAAGCTTCTTCTCCAGCTGGGAAAACGCGGCGTGTAGATCATCCAGCTCAGCCTTGAGGTCTGACACTCCCTCGACCCGCTCACATATCTCCTGCGTCTGGGCTATGTTGGCGGTATAGTCGTCCATCTGCATGCGATTGGTTTTATTCTTCTTCCGGAGTCGATAGCATTGATTTGTGCGTCTGTCAATCTCGTCGTTGAGTTTGAACGCCTACTCGACCAAGCGCTGATTCTTGGAAGCAGCCTGATTGTACTCTTCTTGTAACATGTCCATGCACCGCTGAAGTTGATCCAGCTCTTGCGCTTGATCAGCAATATTATCTTCATGCACCGATCGCAGGTAGCGATCGCAATCACGACTGCTCTCCAGATCGCTGACCCGGGCGCGTTGATGACCATGGTTTTCTCTTGATCAGCTATGGTGTTTTGGGTGGTCTTGAACTTAGACTTGAGATCGTTGACTGCAGTGTCAACGAAATCACGCAGTGGCACAAGTTGCTTAAGGGATGCCCGCTCGATCTTGGCATCTCGGTCCGCCCTATCACGGTTGGTACGAGCAAGCTGCTGTCGAAGCATAGCGATAGTGTCTTCGCTCATCGCGAGCGAGTTGGATAACACGACGATCCGCTCAGCGCGGAGTGTCTCCTGCAGACTGTAAGACCGATTGATCGCGGCGATAGCCTGATCATCTGAGGCCCAATCTCGGACAGGAGCGTTGGTGGTAGTCGCGAGGGTGCCTTCCGTTATTGCTTTCATGGTGGAAATGCAGAAATGCTTGATCGAGTGAGCCTGATCGCTGATGTCACGGTTGGTGGAGGATGAACGCCTGATCGCGAGGGGCGTACCACTCAACGGTAACGGCCTGATCGATTGTGACCTGATCGACGGGAGAAAGGGCAGATTGATGGGTGCTGATCGCCTGATCGGAGATGTCATTATTAGTGGGTGTGGACAACACAATCAACGGCGGCATGATCTACGGTAATCAACGGCATTATCGACCCTCGCCCTAACCGCTGTACGGCTGGTACGAGGCTCAGGGACGGCTGTGGTAAAGTGGGCTATAAAATTGGGCCTAATTGAGGGCTTAATTATGGGACTAATTAGGGGTGTGGCTGCGGACACAAATCGGGTGCGTAATCGTGTACGATTTTGCGTACCACGGTGTTACGGTTGCACGTACAACTGAGGTGCACATAGACATGACATAGCCGGGACATTGTGAGATGGGGTGATTACGTACAGGTACCTAACGAACAGCAACGAACACCGACGAACGACGGATAAATCAGGTCGACCGGTCGACGGAGGACGCTGGAATGGGTAGTTCTGATTGGCGGATACTAGGTAATTGGTATTTCTTAGGATTTAAGCGATAATAAAGTTCTCCTTTTGCGTACGATCAAGAAGATCGTTTCAGGGACGACACCTTTGCGCCCCCTTTTTAGTATATACCTCAACGTCCCGGTCGGGATCACTTAGTGCGTTTTTGGCCCGCCGGTAGGCGTAGAGTGTGAGAACTCGCCCCGCAACTCCGCCCGCTGTGACAGCAGTTCTTCTGTAAAGGTTTTTGGTCTTTGGGAATGTGATTGAGAAGTGCGCTCTTACCTCTCTCTCCTCTTCCCCTTTGGTTCACGTTTGGCCCCTATAGTTCGGCTGCTGTAAGCGCCCACGAGAAATCTAGGTGGATTTAGTGAAATTCCCCTCCCTCGTAAAGTTTAGGCTAGGAATACATATATTTGGGTGTTCTTTTAGCTGTTTAAGACTCCAGAGGCTCCGTGATCAAGCGGTGAAGACTTCCGCTGCCTGTACTCCCTTTGCCGATCAACACCTGATCTACACTCTGCAACTTGCGACCCGCGTTCATCTGCTCGCAGCTCGCACCAACTAGTGCCTGATCGACTAAATCGATCAGACCGATCAGTCCGATCAGGCCGATCAGGTTGATCACGATCTGATTTTCGACTATTGACTCCGATTGCCCTTGATCACCCCCTGATCCGGCGGTCCTGATCATCGACTTTTAGCACTTGATCAAGCCTCAATAAGTCTCATAACAGCTGATTAACGACTTTTAGCACCTGATCAAGCCCGACCAAGTTTCATCATAGCTTATCAACAACTTTTAGCGCCTGATCAAGCCTGATAAAGCCTGATCACTGCTGTTTAAACCTGATCACGCCTGATTCAAGGTTGATTGCGCCTGATCAAGCCTGATCGCAGCAGTCGCTTCATCACAAGTCAACTCAATCTTTCAACAAGGAATTGCAGCGTTCCATCCCTGCAACCTGGAGTGCGACTCACGCCCAAGTCGTCGGGTACACAAGGTGAGCAGGAACACAAGCAGTCAAGAGACAACCGGAGGACCCCCTTCGTTAGTCAGCAGTCCGGGAGCCGTGGTAACGCCTGATCAAGCGTCAAAAACTTTGATCAGCCGCTTCACCACACTTTCTTGACATTATTGAAACTGATCATCTTAGATATCCCAATCTATGGCATCTCTCGCCAGAATCGCTTTTGCGATCGAGCAAAGGTGGGTTCATGACTCGCCAATGCTTCACCCGACCGCGGGTGCGTTGAGCCAATGGCATTAGACTTCCAGTCTATCCATGGCTCGTGGCGTTCCAGCCACTTCATGCCCAGAATGAGGTCAAACCTCGAGTCCAAATCCAGGACTAGGCAACGTTCTAAGCTGTCGAAGTCTGCAAACTTCAGCTTAAGGTCAATCGAGACCTTGGGTACAGAAACCTGTACGCCCGTCGCAAGACGGACCGTGACAACGTCACGAGAACGTGCCTCTAGGGCCTCGGCATACAGCCGACTCTTCACAAGAGAAGCTCGTCTGACATAATTGTCAGACGCTATAGCGTCTATCAAGACTCTCCAAGGCTTATCATAGCCTTTCACGTCCGCAAGGACGACCAGCAAACCTGGCTGGTACACCAACTCGGTACTAGAAAGCACCGTTTCCCTCGGGGCTTTTTGCTGTCATCCCCTACCCTGGGGATTTACAGCACTGAGGGATCCCCCAGTATATCGCCCCGCACCTACTGGGAGCCGTCGTTTCCCGACGGCTTGAGCGTAGGCGTTTTACCCGCCCTCGGCTCCTTAAAGCGAGAGTATCGCTGGGGGTTTCACGGACATCTGTTCCGCAGATGATCCGCACTTCCACACAGGAAACATCTTAGCGGCCCACGCCGCTGAAACATTGCAAGAAGCTCCTCTTCGAAGCTCTGCGAGAAGGAGTCAGAGTGACTCTTAGTGGAAGGTTTCTCCTCCGCTTCGACCTGACTAAAGTCCATGGGTTTAGGACCCACCTTTGAGGAACGAAAGTTACTTTCGGCGTTAAACATCATCTTAAACGCCTCCCCTATGGATTGGGGTAGGAATCGGAAGAGCTCCGAACGTGCTGGACCTTCTTTCAGGACTCTCATGAACACGGGAATGGACACATCGTTCGAATACGCTTTCGCGTACATCCCTGCCAACAGGGTCTTCAGTTCTTGGACGTATGTCTCCAAGTCCCTAGTGCCCTGACGGCACCTCAAAAAGGCCAGCTGATTCTGGAAAACCAGATCAGGCGTAGCGTACATCTCCATAAGCTTTCGCTTAAGGACTTCCCAGTTCGGGAACACGTCCGTGACCGAATCCGGACACGTAAACGCCCATGCACGGGCTTTACCCGTAAGATGGGTTAGTGCAAATCCCACTTGCAAGTGATCAGCGATCACATTCGCTGTGGCGAAGGCCGTTCCGACCTCTCGTAATCACACAAAAAGGTTATCACCTTTCTCACCGGTGAATTCCGTCACCTTGAAGGATAACGGAGGGCACACCCCCATAGACGCGGAGTAACTTCCGCGAAAACTCGCCTCATGGGCGATGAGGGTGTCCACCCTCTCACGCACGGTATTAAGACCCTGCTCCACTAGGATGCACATGCCATCCTGACCCAATATGGGTACCAGCCTCCTAAAGGTTTCGTGTTGGACGGGGGTAAGCTTACCCCACCCGTCCTGGTCCATCCATTGCATAGGATGCCGTCTACCAACACAGGTGTTGGATTGACTACAAGTGCTACCAGATGTAGCCGGTGCGTAAACGCACGGTGCGGCTAGCGCACAGACTAAGACTTTGCTTAAGCGGCGATACGCCTCTACTTAGCCGATACGCCCTAATGAAAGGGCTTAGCGTGAGATTATTCTCTCGCTCGGGGCCAAGATTCCCCCGTTTTCCTGTTAGCGTACGCTAACGCTTTAGCCTTAGGCTTCCCTTGGTAGGGAGTAGCTAGGGGAGGTACTCCCCCGCTACGACACTCACAGCACGGCCGACCGTTCCCGGTTGGACGCCTAGCTGGATTTATTGTAATTTGGAAACTGATTTATTTAATATATAATTATCCTAAATTAATAAACTAATGTAAACCCTATGTAATACTAAGTAGAACTTATTTAATTCGTACCTAGCCGAAAATGTAATGTACACCACCTGTGTACCAACACGTGGCAGGCTGCCACGCCTCCACCAAGGGCTTCCACCTTGATTGGCTAAAACAGACAATAGGTCCGAACCTTTCGGACCGGCCAATACTTGACCTTAACCGTTGTGTATTTACATACACCAACGTAACTAAATGTTACCCTGTTACAAATTCCTTGATGAAAGAGTCGAGTAATCCGTAATGAATCGACCGGTGTCGATCAGGCTTGATCAGACTTGATCAGGCTTGATCAGGCACCAATAGGCGATGATCAGGGTCGATGATCGATGATCGGGGGTGATCGACGACCAGGGGTGATTAGGCTTGATCAGGGATGATCAGGCTTTGATCAGGCTTGATCAGGCGCAAACAGTTGATGATCAGGACCGCTGATCGATCTAGCAGATTCCTTACGAGTTGGCGCGAGTTGTGAACAGTTGATCGCAGGTCGCAGGTTGTAGATCGTCGATCTGGGTGGTGATCGGCGAAAGGGTACTCGATCAAGCAGCGGAAGTCTTCACCGCTTGATCACGGAGCCTCTTAAGCCTAGTACGCTAACAGAATACACAATATACTATGTACTCTACGCTTAGACTTAAGAGGAGGGTCAATCAGCTACGGGATGATCGACGGTTTCCACTAAAATCCGCCTAGTGTTACCGTGGGGCGCTTAAAGCAGCCGAATTACTAGGGGCCATAAACGTGGACCAATGGGGAAAAGGTGAGAGCGCACTGCTCGATCACGTTCCCAAGACCAAAAAACCTTTAAAGAAGAACCGCTGACACAGCGGGCGGAGTCGCGGCGCGAGTTATCAACACTCTATGCCTGCCGGTGGGCCAAAAATGCACTAAGTTCTCCCGCCCGGGACTTAGAGTTGTGTATTAACTAAAGGGAGGCGCTAGGTACCGTCCCTGAGAGTCCTTAGTAGTTGGACGCAAAAGGAGACCTTTATTAACGCTTATATCCCTAGATCTACCATTTCCCTAATTTCATCCAATCAGAACTAACCATTCCAATGCACTCCGTCGACCAGTCGACCTGATTTTTCTGTCGTCCGTCGCTAACCTTTAGGTACCCGTACCTAGCCGTCCCTTCTCACGATGCCCCGTCTATGTCCCGTCTATGTCCCGTCCATGTACCTGTAATTGTACACACAGTTGTACACAGGGTTACACACACAGTTGTGCCCACGATCACAGCCACAATTATGCCCACAATTGTACCAATTTTTACGGTACACTTTGCCACAACCGCCCCTGATCCTCGTCCTAACCGGACAGCGGCGGTTGGGGCGGGGGTCGATCATGCCGTTAGCTACCATGTACTATGCCACCGTTGATCGTGTTGTCCACACCCATCTATCATGACATCATCGATCAGGCGATCAGCACCCATCAATCTGCCCTTTCTCCCGTCGTTTAGGTCACAATCGATCAGGCCGTTACCTTTTAATGGTCTTCCAATCATGATCAAGCATTCATCATCCACCAACCGTGGCATCAACGATCAGATTCTCCTGATCAGGAATTTCCGCATTTCCTTCATGCAAGCGATCACGAACGGTGCCCCAACGATCACAGATAGCGCCCTTGCCCTCGATCGGTCCAGGGCTGATGAGCTGATCGCTGCCGTCAATCAAGCCTACAGTTTGCAAGAAACTCTCCGCGCGCGAGATGAGGAGATCGTTGTATTATCCAACTCGCTCTCGGTGCTCGAGGACACCGTCTCGATGCTTCGACATCAACTCGCATGCGCCAACCGTAAAGTTGCAGATCGCGATCACGAGAACAAGAAGGCCCGTGAGCAGCTTGCTCCCCTGAGGATTTTTTCCGTGTGGCGGTCAACGATCTCGGATCGAAGTTAAAGGTTGCTGAGGCAACTATAGCCGACCAACGCGCCAAGATCCGCGATCTGGAGGGCGGTCGTGATCGTGATCGCTATCTACGATCGGTTCAGGAAGAGATCATCGCTGATCACGCGCAGGAGATCTCGCGTCTTGCGGCACTCCCTGATCAAGCGACGATTGATCAAACCAGCAGCGTGTGGGCGTGCTACAAGAAGCATACGATCAGGCCGTCTCCAAAAATCAGCGCCTGATCGAGCAGGCGCTCAAGCTCAACTCCGAGGATGAGAGACGTAAGCACCAACGCGATCGCCTCCGGAAGGAAATTGAAGCCAATCACCTGAATATGGATGAATATGTCGCTATCATAGCGCAGATGGACGAAATATGCGATCGCGTCGATGGGGCGTCAGCCGACAGGGCCGAGCTGGAGGGTCTACGCACCGAGAATTCCAAGTTGAAGAGGGAGCTTTCCACAGCGCGGTGCCGCTTCAATCACGTATCTGCAGATCGCGATGCACTGCGCGACCAGTTTCAACAGGCTCAAGATGAAGTTGCGCAATTGCGTTTGTCCACCCGAACCTCCAAATCCAATTGTCCGGCATGCCACTTCAGTTGCAGATCACCCCGGTTTCTTATGCCTCTCTTACAGGTTTCGATCAAGCTGCAAGCTCGTCTGCTCGTCTTCAAGGTGATTCGCCAGAAGATTCGGTCCGTCGATCCTCCTCTTTGTCTAAGAGACGTACCAAACGTTCACGATCCACATCTCGATCCAATCGACAACGCCAAATCCCTCCCACTCCAGAGGAGAAGTCGGAGGATAATCATTCACCTAGTCCTGATCAGGACAGTCAAGGCGGGTTCCCTGCCCTTATCGACTCAATTCCATCCACTCCAGCGATCAGCAAGTTCGGGAGCGAGGATTCGCTTGATCAAGGCTCTGCTGGGTTCCTTTTCCCTCGTACGGATTACTTCAATTCGTTGATCTTGGTGCATGATGGTGCATCAGATGAAGACATCCTGCCGTGGACTCCGTGTCAACTTAGTGGTTTTGATCTGCGCAACTTCTCGGCACAAGTGGTCTTCGACTTCTTGAAACGCCCCGAAGGATGGTTGTTTCCAGTCTCCACGCACACCCCTTCGGCTAATAAGTGGTGTAGTCACCTGATCACCCAGCCGGAGGTAGAGCTGTTGTATTCTCGACGCCCCTGGGATACCTTCAGATCATGTTGCCGTAGTGTAAAGGGAGCCCTCCCTTTACCTACACCCTTAGTAAGGGAGCACAGCCGTTAAGGCTAAGAAGTAAACCAACCCGGGAATCTTGGCCCCGAGTAGTAGAGCTCTCTCCTACTAAGCCCTTTATAAGGGCGTATCGGCTAAGTAGCGGCAGACGCCGCTTTAAGGAAAAGTCTTCCTCTGTGCGCTAGCCGCACCGTGCGTATACGCACCGGCTACAAGGACCTTTGATGGGAACGCCGGTACCTTCGGTGGGAACGGACATCACAGTGGGTGGGACGAAGGGAAGGGGGGAGGAAGAGGGGAGGGTGTCGCGAGGAACTGATCTCCTGGTCTATCGCGCCAGGGAAATACAGTGCGTATCTTTTGTCGCAGCTGGTCTCATGGAACGGAGGGGGAGAGTTCTAGTTTTGTGAGGCGCGAAAAATTTGCGGCAACACGCCCTGAAAAAAAAAAGTTTTGACATTCAAAACCACCTCCTGAGGAGGGTTTGAGAAATTTTAAAATCGAAATGCGTTAAAAATGTATTTACTTTTGAACTCAAAACTGAAGTCAATTTTTTTTCAAAACTCGTGTATAGAGGGTGCCCTAGAACTCTGAAGTGAATATATTAGAATTAAGTAAAAAACTAAACTAACAAAATATAGCCGGGTGCGTACACACACGCTGCGGATAGCGCAAAGAGGAAGACTTTCCTTTAAGCGGCGTTCGCCGCTACTTAGCCGATTCGCCCTTATAAAAGGGCTTAGTAGGAGAGAGCTCTCCTACTCGGGGCCAAGATTCCCGGGGTGGTTTACAGATAGCTTTCGCTAACCCCTTGTAACAAGGCTTTCCCTTATAAAGGGAGGTAGCGTAAGGGAAAACTCCCTTTGGGCTACAATACTCACTGCGCGCGCGACCGGGCGTGGTCTCTCGCCTAGCTCCGCTAATTCCTTAACGGCAAGGCTCCCTTACTAAGTGTGTAGCTAAAGGGAGGGCTCCCTTTAGCTACTGCACTCACTGCGCGCGCGATCGGGCGTGGTCGCGCGCCTGGGAGTATTAAGTATTTTTGTAAACTGAATATATTTAATATGTAATTAGCCTAAATTAATTTAAACTAATATAAACTATATGTAATACTAAGTAGAATATTACAAATTCGTACCTAGCTAAAATGTAGTGTACACATCTGTGTACCGATACGTGGATGGCTGACACACCACCACACCAAGGGCCCTGCACTGATTGGTTAAAATAACCAATGGTTCAAAACCTTTCAAACAGGTCAATACGGACCTCAACCGTAGTGTACTCATGTACACCAACACTAAATGTAACTCAAATGTAACCCGGTTACATCCTCCCCCATCAAGACTATTGCTTACGCAATAATCAAAATCTTGTTGGAGAAGTCCAACGCTAGTACCTCTGGCTGTCCATTGTACACCTTTAGTGGTGCTATGGACGAAAACTTTTCCGACAACTCGGAAGTGGATGCCCTTGGGGAGATCTCCCCAACGGCTGTCCACGCTGACAGCGCCGAACGGCGCTGTCGGTCATCAAACCCATTCCCCACACGTGGGGAAAACGCACTAACTCGTGCGCCACCGTTACCCGCTAGGGGTGATACCTCCAGGTTGCTACAGGCGACCACCACCAATGAACCGTCCTTGGTTCAAGAGGCCCGACGTGCCTTACGGGCACGGAAGGGACCTCGCAACCCACAAAAGAGGGCTAAGCAGGCGGTCAAGAGGGGTCTAGCCTCCTATAACCCTGGTCCAGCGGCTATACTGCCGCGTGAAATTGGGCGTCGGAACCAACTCCGGGCCCGACTACTAACGCCCAAACATTATACCGTTAAGTCCTACCGGACGCGCCTCGGGAAGAAGTCACGCGGTGTCCCCGTGGATATCATCCGCGAGATTCCGTTTGTTCTCTTGAGGGACGAAAGCGTCGAAGACGCAGAACAGGAATTCCGCGCCTGGGCGGGAGGGGAGAAACGCCTCCCCAGTTTCGATGCGCTGTACAACAGCTTTTCCGAACACGACGTTCGGGTAGAGAGGGCGCTACGCTTGGGCTATGCCCAGGCCAAAGCGCAAGGGCGATTACCTGCCTCTTATTATACGCGCTCCGCTCTCTTTGTGGTGCTGGAGAGCAATGCAAGCACAGCATCTGCCTCCGGCAAACTCCCAGCTACTGAGAGTGAAGGAGTTTCTTCCGCCCTTTTGGTCGTTGACTCTCAGTGGGAATCTCCCGCTCAAAAGCGTCAACGACGTCACGGCAATACTGCCGCAAGAGCGTCTCGTACTCCCACGAACTCTGTGAATGTGGATAACCCTTCCACTTCACCAAATACTGGGTTTGACTTCGATGATGGAGTCGCGCCATCAGACGCTCCGCCCCGTCTTGCCGTCGGGCAGCCTGCCGGACGCCCTGCCGGGTCGGCCCAACAAACAAACAATAGATTCTTCTAGGTCGCTGGGGCCGTGGATGGCGCCCAGTGCGCGAGCCGTGGCGGCTACAAGCGCAGACCCGAGCTGCACCCAGTCGGGCAGCCAGCCGGCCGCCCAGACGGGTAGACCAAACAAACGGACAGGAGCATACAGGGCTGACATCGGGGACTCCTCCCCCCTCAATCCCTGGGCCACACACACACGTGGTGTCAACGTAACTCGCGGATTTACTAATTCGTTCACATTAAACGGGGTAAGCCCCGTAGATGCATGCACCGAATTTTTTATGGCAAATTCGGTCATAGGAAGCATATCACTCCAACTCTTGGAGCATCCGGACATAAGCTCCGTAGAATATCCTCAAGAACACGATTAACGCGTTCCGTCTGACCGTCCGTCTGCGGAGGATCCGCAGTGGACATGAGAAGCTTGGTGCCTAGCACCTTAAACTAGCTCCCCAGAATTGTCCCGTAAAACGGGGATCCCGATCCGACACAACGGAATCGGGTAGACCATGCTGTCGAAAGACACGGTCTAGGAACAATTTTGCTGTTCCTTGTCTATCAATGGACTCTGGCACCGCCGCCAGGTGAGCCGTCTTGCTCAAACGGTCTACAAAGACCAATATGCCGGTGTTCCCGGCTGTATCCTTCGGAAAACCGAAGATAAAATCCATACTAGTGGATTTCCAACACTCCGTCGGAACGGACAAGATCTTCAAAGACGCAGCTGAACTTGCAGAGGGTTTGACCCTCTGACACGTCTCACAGATGCTTATATACTCACCTACCCACTTATACATGTTGGGCCACCAATACAAAGCGCTTAAAGCGCTGTAGGTCTTATCCCGACCTAAATTACCCCCGGTAGGGGCGCCATGTGCCTCAAAGAGGACTTTATACTTCAGTTTCTCATCATGAGGAACTACCACCCGCGGAGTGTCCTCCGCACTCGTGCTATAATATAGCAAACCGTCACAGTACCTGTAACGGTGTAAACGATCTCTAGCTCGACTTGACAGGGTTGTCTCAGACGAACCAAGACCCTTTTCACCTAACGCGCGGATAAGCTCCGTACATTGTGGGTCTTTCTCATACGCCTGGCGTATGAGAACCACCACAGACGAGGTGATGAATGTCGCGTGAGCGATATCGTAATCGGGACGACGCGATAACGCATCTGCAAGCACGTTCTTCTTGCCAGGTTTATACTTAACCTCAAAGTTGTACTCCGCAAAAAAGGAGAGCCAACGGGCCATCCGTTGCGATAGATGAGGCGACTTTGTCGCTGTCCGTAAGGACGCGTGGTCAGTATAGACCACGAACGGCTTTGAGCCGAGTAGGTGAACCCTAAATTTGACAAGAGCATACTTCATTGCAAGTAGCTCCTTGTCATGAACGGGATAATTCCGTTCCGCAGCTTTAAGCTGCCTCGACTCAAACGCAATTACGCGTTCCCTTCCTGCATCGTCTGCTTGTAACAAAGCACATCCGATTGCGAAATCGGAGGCGTCGCAGACGACGCTAAAAGGTTTCCCAGAGTCTGGGAGAGCAATAACGGGAGCTTTTAACAAGCTCCCCTTAACCGCTTCAAAAGCGTTTTGGTGTTTGGTTTCCCAATACCATTCAACATCCTTCTTAAGAAGGCCCGTCAATGGCTTCGCCATTTCAGCGTAGTTCTCGCTGTATTTGTGGAGATAATTGGATAATCCAAGCCACTTCCGTAAATCTCTAAGATTTACAGGCGAAAGCCACTCCACAATGGCTTTCACCTTCGCGGGATCCGCCCGCACTCCATCCTTACCGATGAAGCATCCGAGGAAAGGAATTTCCTCAGCACCAAAGATACATTTGGATGCGTTTGCGTATAACTGATGCTCTCGCATACATTCGAGCACCGCTCGAAGATGTATCAGGTCCGTCTGAATATCAGACAAGTCGCCTTCCGCACGACTATGAACGAATATATCGTCGAAGTACGTCTGTGCGTACTTTCCATGAGGGCGGAAGAGTTGGGTCACCAATCGATTAAAAATCGCTGGTTCATTGTTTGGTTTTCACCAAAACTGACTCATCAATCGTGGATGAGGAGTTCAACTCCTCTTCCGGACGCAACACGACAACCTCGTCGATTTTATCTGCTTTCAAAGCAGTTTCAAACTCGTTGAAGGACATCTCCTCCAACAACAGTTCGCCTACCCCAGGCAACCGTTCCAGGCTTACGCCTTCTGCGACAATACCTGTCACACTATTCAACATCCGATAGGACTGCTGACTACTGACCTCGGGACTCATCCCGAGACCCATATGGGGGGAGTCAATTGCCCCATCTATTGGAAGCGCCTCGCGCCTATCCACAGAGGTCTCTACCTCTACCACCGGTGACTCGCCGGTCTCACCTAAAACGGCGTAGTCGGAATCATTTCCGACGTGCTAAAGAGACGAACTTCGGGTCTCTTCGCTTGGAAGCGACTCGCGCTTAACCACAGGGGTCTCTACCCCTACCACTGGAGTCGCCTCAGAGGAATCCACCTCTGCCACTGGCAACTCACCAGTCTCACCGTTAACAGCGTGGGGATTAACCGCCGAATCCCCCTCCTTAAGGAACTCCTCCTTAACGTCATTGGGAATGATCATCTCAGACATCCCAATCTCTGGCATCTCACGCCAGAATCGCTTTTGCGATCGAGCAAAGGTGGGTTCATGACTCGCCAATGCTTCACCCGTCCGCGGGTGCGTTGAGACAATGGACTTAGACTTCCAGTCTATCCATGGCTCGTGGCGTTCCAGCCACTTGATGCCCAGAATGAGTCCAAATCCAGGACTAGGCAACGTTCTTAGCTATCGAAGTTTGCAAACTTGAGCTTCAGGTCAATCGAGACCTTGGGTACAGAAACCTGTACACCCGTCGCAAGACGGACCGTGACAACGTCACGAGAACGTCCCTCTAGGGCCTCGGCATACAGCCGACATTTCTCACAGAAGTCCGTCCGACATAATTGTCAGACGCTCCAGAGTCTATCAAGACTCTCCAAGGCTTATCAAAGCCTTTCACGTCCGTAGGGACTACCAGCAACCCTGGCTGGTACACCAACGCGATGCTAGAAAGCACCGCTTCCCTCGGGGCTTTGTGCTGTCGTCCCCTACCCTGGGGTTTTAACAGCACTGAGGGGTTCCCCAGTAAGGCGCCCCGCACCTACCGGGAGACGCTGTTTCCCGACGGCTTGGGCGAGGGCCTTTTTGCCGCCCTCGGCCCCTTCCAGCGACTATCTCGCTGGGGATTTTGTTGACATCTGTTCCGCACATGATCCACTCTTCCACATAGGAAGCAACTTAGCGGCCCACGCCACTGCAACATAGCTAAGAGCTCCGCCCCAAAGATCTGCGATAAAGAGTCAGAGTGACTCTTAGCGGAAGGTTCCCTCCACTTCGACCTGACTAAAGTCCATGGGTTTAGGACCCACCTTTAAGGAACGAAAGTTCCTTTCGGCGTTAAACATCATCTTAAACGCCTCCCCCATGGATTGGGGTCGGAATCGGAAGAGCTCCGAACGTGCTGGACCTTCTTTCAGGACTCTCATGAACACGGGAATGGACGCATCGTTCGAATACGCTTTCGCGTACATCCCTGCCAACAGGGTCTTCAGTTCTTGGACGTATGTCTCCAAGTCCCTAGTGCCCTGACGGCACCTCAAAAACGCCAGCTGATTCTGGAAAACCAGATCAGGCGTGGCGTACATGTCCAATAGCTTTTGCTTAAGGACTTCCCAGGTTGGGAACACGCTCGTGACCGAGTCCGGACACGTAAACGCCCATGTACGGGCTTTGCCCGTAACATGGGTCAGTGCAAGTCCCACTTGCAGGTGATCCTCGATCACGTTCGCGGTGGCGAATGCGGTTTCAACCTCTCGAAGCCACACATAAAGGTTTTCACCTTTCTCGCCGGTGGATTCCTTTATCTTAAAGGACATCGGAGGGCGCACCCCCGTAGACGCGGGATAACTCCCGCGAAGACTCGCCCCATGGGCGATAAGGGCATTCACCCTTTCACGCACGGCATCGAGGCCCTGCTCCACTTGATGGAGCATGCCATCCTCACCAAATATGGGTAACAGCCTTTTAAAGGATTCCTGTTGGACGTGGGTTAGCTTACCCCAATCGTCCTGATCCATCCCTTGCAGAGGATGTTGATCACCAACACAGGTGTTGGATTGACTACAAGTGCTACCAGATGAATCCGGGTGCGTACACGCACGGTGCGGCTAGCGCACAGAGGAAGGATTTCCTTTAAGCGGCGTTCGCCGCTACTTAGCCGATACGCTCTTATAAAAGGGCTTAGTAGGAGAGAGCTCTCCTACTCGGGGCCAAGATTCCCGGGGTGGTTTACAGATAGCTTTCGCTAACTCCTTGTAACAAGACTTCCCTTATAAAGGGAGGTAGCGTAAGGGAGAACTCCCTTAGGCTACAATACTCACTGCGCGCGTGACCGGGCGTGGTCGCGCGCCTATCTCCGCTAATGCCTTAACGGCAAGGCTCCCTTACTAAGAGTGTAGCTAAAAGGGAGGGCTCCCTTTAGCTACTGCATTCACTGCGCGCGCGATCGGGCGTGGTCGCGCGCCTGGGAGTATTAAGTATTTTTGTAAACTGAATATATTTAATATGTAATTAGCCTAAATTAATTTAAACTAATATAAACTATATGTAATACTAAGTAGAATATTCCAAATTCGTACCTAGCTAAAATGTAGTGTACACATCTGTGTACCGATACGTGGATGGCTGACACACCACCACACCAAGGGCCCTGCACTGATTGGTTAAAATAACCAATGGTTCAAAACCTTTCAAACCGGTCAATACTGACCTCAACCGTAGTGTACTCATGTACACCAATACTAAATGTAACTCAAATGTAACCCGGTTACACAAAATGTATATAAAAAATTGGGTAACACCCATTATGAAATTGAGTGGTACCCAATTCCCCTTTACTGAAAGTCGCAAATGCCCAAATACGTCCGACCCACGGCGCGGGCGAATTTCGGGTCCCTTCAACAGCAGGTGTGTACCCGTTCTTTCAACATACCTGCAGTTATAAGTCTTTAACGCACAAGACCACTCCGAGCAACCCGTTCTCGGACAAAGCCCTTATGTATGTGATACAGGAAAACCAGATCTCTTCAAGGTTGTCTTGAGTACTCCAGTGACTATGACGGAAAAGTCACTTAATTCCTACTGAGCCATAGCCTTGCAAGACCGATCGTGCAAATGACCCACCATAGCGGTTTGAGTTGTAGACAGCCATTATCCGCTTGGTTTCCACGTCAAACTCGCAAGCATTGATATAGAACATCCGTTATATCCAGCTCTGGCGCATATATATGTGAGATATAGTCCAGGGGCCGTAAATCACATCAAGTTCAAACCTTACAAAACAACTCCAAGAAGATAGACCCAACACACTATGTGTGACCCCTTTCTTTGGCTGACCTCACTGAACATACAGGACAACGCCCTTGTTCATTCTTGTAACTTTGATAACACACATTAAGGTTAAAAGGTCGCTAAATATTTACAGGACTCATGTTTTTGATAATCGTAAATCATATGCTGAACCCTTGGTCATTGCGCTGCCCAATAAAAGACCTGTAGTCCAAGGTATTTTAATGGGCGTCGCGGTTTCCACTTTTCCTCCTCTTTCGATAAAAAACACACGACAAGCCATTATAAATTAACAGAAAGAGCGACGATTCCACTAATTCATCAGGTATGTCTCTTTCGCTCACTTACCACTTCCTTTCACGGGTATCCGTGTAGGTAGGAAGACCTTCAAAACAGCTTCATTGAACGAGCCGCTATCCAGCAACGCGTTCGTTGGAGTCCAGCACTGCGTCGCTCACACCTCTATGCTTGTCCAGAATTTGTATTTGAACCTTCCATCGAAGTTCTCTTCCGTTGTCGCATGCAACGTTCTCCAGTGCCCATGCCAGCTGTAATTTTAGATCTGCTGCTAAATATTACCCATTGGAACCCACGGGAGCAAATGACAATCGCCACCAGCTAACGCATCTTTTTCCCTTGTGTGACCCTTATTCTAAGCTATTTTTTCTCCATTGGAACTGCATTGGCCTCATTCTTAGAATGTGGAGATCCTGTATCGTTCGTCTAGAAATGCGATTATACTTTTATGGCTACCATACCTTCCTCGGAGTCTTGGATCCAAGGCTTGTAACACAGGGAATAGAGCCCCAGAAATCTACAAATGGCGCCTGGAATATTTGCCTCCTCAGGACGGTGGAGAGCTCCACTGTAGACTATAACAATGTTGGAACTAGACTTTGTCTGGTTGGTTTCCCTGGGACATGTTTTGATCAGGGTCAGCTGGTAAATATAGTGGCGTACCTCCTGTGTGTTGCAATGTTTTGTTTTCGTCTTTGCGTAGATTTGTAGAAACTTGAGTCGTAGATGTCGTTATTCCTTGAATATACTGAATTTTTCTTTTATTCATTTTATCGCAACCAATAGTTTCTTAACGATGAAAACAACACCCCAAGACAGTTCGCAGACAGTAAAATGAAGATAACCAAGTCAATGACTTGTTCAATAGAATGTGTATTGAGAAGTGATAACCTTTCCTAACATGTAACATGCATAAGAGTTGAAGTTGTGGAGATCATGTTGGAAGGCACTGGTTGGTTGTGTTAAAGCCATCTCTATTGAACGCGTGCCAGACGCGTTTCGGCCCCCCGCCGGGGGCCTCGTCAGTGGCTTTACCAATTGAGAAGTGAGCACTGCTTCCAAACTACAAACTGACTGACTGACCTTCTAGAATGATCTAAACTAAACTACCGTAGACTACATCAATAATAGCAACCTGTCGTCGCTACCACTTTACTGTCAAGTGTATCTCCACCAATCCCCCTCGACGACTAGCGTTGATAATCCTCATTGATTATTCTCTCAGCTTCATCATTGCGTCCGCGGTGGACCACGCCGCTCTCGCAATCGTCTTGCCTTCACGAATGTGTCCTCAGACCAAACATTCCTCTTGTTCTTCGGCATCTTCATCTTGTGCATCCAGTCGCTCACCCAGGCGACAGCACCATCGTCGTCGTGTTCACAGGTACGCGCAGTACCATGGTAGTTGTTGCATCTTCTTCGTCCAGTTGTTCGTCGTTAGCGCACACACAGGCACTCGCCTGAAGCAGACTCCTCTCCACCATTGATCTCAACGAGACCCTCAACACCAACACGTCCATGTAACCTTCGTCGCACTCGCGCAGCCAGCAAATTCTTGACAAACACCTTGTTGCCCTTTCAAACGCTGCTGGACCAGCCGTTTGGGCTCACAACCTGTTGGAAGGCACTGGATGGTTGTATTAAAGACATCTCCATTGAACGCGTGCCAGACGCTTTTCGGCCTCCCGCCGGGGGCCTCGTCAGTGGCTTTACCAATTGAGAAGTGAGCACTGCTTCCAAACTACAAACTGACTGACTGACCTTCTAGAATGATCTAAACTAAACTACCGTAGACTACCTCAATAATAGCAACCTTTCGTCGCTACCACTTTACTGTCAAGTGTATCTCCAACAGATCCTATATCCGTCGTGTATGCTACACTACGAGACATCCTTGTTATATCGAGAAAATGGTAAAGTATCACAAAAACCTCTGTCATGTTAGAGTGCAGCAAATATTCTACGAGTTGCACGTCACTCATTTTTATGGTGAAAATACACCTTCTCATAAGAGAAGAAAAAGGTATATCAAATTTCATTTTGTAGGTCAAGTATTCTTTGGTTCGATCTAAACATATTCCCTTGTTTCCATTTCTTTTCTTCCACAAGTCGTTGAGACACCAAATGTGAGGATCTGAGCCCACTAGAAGGGATCAGTCTCCACGACGTCTCGGAAAGTATGCTGGTGTACATAGCTATAGTGGTTGCGTAGGATTATATATTACTTTAGATTTCCATGTCTATGTTCATTAACAAAGTCTAGCAGGTTATGAGCCTAAGTGAGGGCTGCAATGGGACTCCATTTTATGATATTTAAGTTGAAATACCAATTGGAACATTTAGGTTGTTCAAAAAAGGAATGTTTGGATATTGTGTTCTTATAATGGATTTGTTAATTGATTCGGTTAACTTAACCGAATCCAAAGGGATTTATTTTTGTGATTAAATTAAATCGTCGAGCTTACTACACATCTCATATTTTCTTGGAATAGTTATACTTAGTTAATCTAAACCATTTATGACATATTACTTTTTAATCTTCCATAATTATTTTTTTCTGGGACAATATTAGGAAATACGTAAAGTTATTTTTTTATTTATTAAAAGATTAGTATTATAAACATATTATAAACATTTGTTTCTACCTATATTGCCCACTGCTTAACCAACCGTAGTCCTCTAATTCTGGGTTTGAGCGGAAGCCTACCGCTCGAACTCTACCGAAGGTTTAAGTGTCTCCCCTCAGAGTCGGGTGGCTCCGAAAAATCAAGTTCTTGTTGCTATTCAAGCCAGCGTACTAGGTACTCGGTTCGCTGCTCGCGGCCGGTACGCTTGATCGCTTTTTAATTAAGCGTTCAAGAATAAGCCGGGTTTTTCCCTGACTATCAAAAACGGGGAAATGTACGCTTGATACGGGTGGATCTGACCTTCGAAAGATGTTCCAATATGCTGACTTCGGATCGATGGATATGTCTCTACATTATTCCCCTTTATGAGACTCGTGACTTGTCGATGGAAAATCTCGCTCTTCAACAAAACATTCACCAGCAGAAGACGTAACGTGAGCCTTGGCTGAGCTCTCACGACAAATTGAAGTAAAATTATTGATCACTTCAGGCCGATCTAACTTGCCATGTCATTCATCGGAGACTCGACTCGCCGTACCAATGAGTCGACTCGTAAGGATCAAGGCGACCGATATAGAACGTCGAGTGAAGCCGCATTTATTGCCTGTGTATGAAGGTAACATCACTACAAACTTTTCTTGAATAACCTTTTATATATACTAAAATATCTTTTTTTAGTAATCTTGCTGTCATGATTCAGTTTTAACGCGTAATATATGTGCCATTTGGGTGGTACGACCAAATCATGTTGGTGGTAAACTTCGATTACAAAGGTTCGAGAACGGATTTTCACGTCAATATTCTTTCAATTTGGCCCTATTGTTTCATTAATTCAGTAAAGTGAACCGGACCATTTTACCGAGAAGCACCCTTCTTTGATGGAACAGTTCCTCCGATACTTTACTTCGACTGTCCTTTAAAGTTCACACCGCTTTCCAGCAAAGACACGCAAAAACGAGCCTAGACTAAGAGCACTGCAACCGAAAAATATTCCCCGCCATACATGTAGCAGCGGTGGAGTGGCCACAAAAAATTAACCTTCACAAAACACAATCCGCGTCGTTTTCGGACTCGAACAAATATTTGTAGTTGTTGCCGGCTAACATTCGTCGCTGTCTATGGTACTCCTTAAAAACATAGCGTGACTATCGAAAGGAACTTGCTGTTGTTGGGAAGAATCCGTCGAACGGTTGAAGCGGCAGTTCGCTGTCACATGCTGAGATGAGAGTATATGCGGGAGAATCTTCCATCGAGATGTCATACTCACAATCAGTCGTCAAAGCCGCACGTAGCGAGCCATCTTCTTGCTGCCGTCATCACTAAGAGTTCCTTGTTGATGCTAGCATTATTCTTTAGGCTTCGCTCTGTAAGCTCAAGACATTTCTGATTGCCCAATTACAAAGAGGGAGAAAACCTAGATTGGCCTATTTGGATCTAAGGCAGTAGACACACGGGTAGAAAGGACAATACCACAGCGGGATCAAAGTTCATAGAAGGTTAAAAGAAAAAAAGTGGTAAGTTGGGGGCGGCGCAAGCGCTCACCCCCGCTGACAAAAATTCTACTGTGGAATTACTGAAAAGAGTATTCCTGAACCATTACAGCACCAGAGTGCAAGGGGCCTGATCCGGGTCATGCCAACGCCCTCATTGAGCAGCGTCAAGCACCAGTCAGGTAAGTATGAGATGCGTAAACAGAAAATTCGATTATCTACAACACGTTTTGGCTCATGCGCACATATCTATATTTTTCCGTACAAAATAACAGATGATTTATGGAAAAAAAACTCATTCCCGTCGATTTCATCAGCGTTCTTAGTCCTTTTATCAAAATCGGAAGCAATTGTATTTTTTACGTAGCGTATGACAGCTTGTCGCTGTAATACAAAGTCGTCTACTTCTTTTATTAGCAGCCGATGTTTTGTCTTCTTCATCAGCCGCTTGGATGTATATTTAGTGTCAATAGCTTCAGCCGAAGCGGCTAAAACTGAAATTTTTACACCATGATAAAAAATCTTGTAATGTTCAGTCTTTATATCTGCTAATGTTATCATGACGTGGCCATATACTTTAGGAACAGCAATGGATTGGTTTTTTATGCAACGTCTACAGCTATATCAGCAGTAGATGCGTTTGGTATGTTAATGCAAAAGTTACCACTACAACTTTCTTCTCTTTGCATCGAAACCCTCGAAATTGAGCTGGTCCGTCCCCCACTTAGCTTTGTCGTACCGCCAAGTAAATTTGGGCGCATGATATTCACGTGGAACGGTGTATGCTTAGTGGAGTTATGCTCCAATAACAAGTGAGTGGCAAGAAGTCACTACATTGTTTGAAGGCAAAGACGTAAGAACGCAACATATCCCCTAGAGCGCAAATAAACCGTTCTGTTTGTCGATGCGTTGCAGTACGGTTCGCAGCCACATCTTTAACTGTGTACCCACTAGTCAGAACGTTCTTTTTCGGACAGTTACTGTGAATCTTGATCCGTTTTCTTTTTAAGAAAGTGTTATTGGCCATTTTATGTAGACGGAGTACCATATAGAGGAATATTTGCGCTGTTTGAATGGCAGTGATGTTCGCCGACACTGATATAAACCGTACCATCTTGCTGAATAGATCAACAAAGACCAGATACCTGTCTTCCGACTTCTGTCGGCCAGAAATTGTTTCTGAGTTCTACATGAAATTTCCGACGATTGATTTATTCATGGTATGCTACAGAACAAAAAGTTGCGATAAACTCCCATTATTGTTCCTAATGATGATGATCTTAAGCATATAATCATATTTGAGTAAAATGATGCCCCGTATATCGGGGCATCAAGAGCGAGAGAAGATTTATGTTTTAATAAGTATGTGAACGTACGCGATTGTGAGATTAACAACGCGTACAATTCGCGAAATCTGCTTAAATCTCTATAGAAATAACCGTCTGAAGTCCATTTCCATAGAAATTCATTTTGTCTTCGCTCGGTTTCTTTTCTGATTGGTATTTATGTAATCAAACAATAGAGGAGTAACCTCGTCTCTATCATATGCTTCTCGTACTTGCCGTACAAAAGGCGAGGTTGGCGCTCTGAAACGAACTGTATTTGCATTAGTTCATTCCAATACGGACAAACGTAGCAGCGCATCCACTACTACGTTAAATCTTCCTGGTTGATGTACTTCGACGCCCCTTTTGATGTGTTCACCCTTGATATAAATGAATATGTCCTCAAAATAATTCGTTTCCAATTCCCTCATCCTTAGCCACTTCGAAAGCATACTGCTAACTTCTAGGGAATATATTTCTTACGCATTCGGATTTTATAAGATCAATCCCTCAAATCGAGAACACCGAAAGCGGTGCTCCGCTGATTTCATCAAAAATGGTATCGGCGCTTGCGCCGGTACCGTATCTGCGTTCAGCTAATTATAAGCATGGACGATCCTCCAGCCTCCTGGGGACTTGTTCACACAGTAATGGGCGGTGGGGTAAACTCCCATCAACTAACTGCGACTACGATCTCCAAGGAACACATCGATTTCTTTCACCTGATTACGCCGTTAAATAATTTCTGCGTGACGCAACACTCAGGGCTATCTCATGTCTGGTCCCTATGTATTTTTGCAGCTCGCAGGGAAGAATATGCGGTTATTATCAAAATAAGGGGAGGTCGCTTTAAGCTATTTCCAGATCTGTGATCAAAGCGCTGATCTTTGGTTTTATCATTGGGAATGCACTCATTCCCAATGTCACGTGCTTTAAGGTGGATAATTGTTCATTTGTATTCATTCGCAATGAACATACATATATGTTAGATCTGATCGTCGCGTAAGATCTTGACGAACTTCTCCATACTAGGATTTGGAAGATCCATCACCCAAACTTAATTTTGTATGGTCACTATGCGTTAGCGACTGGGTAATTACTCCCATTTCTGTTGTGATAGGAGTTGATTGTTCCAACGTGCTCCGTAATATTGTCTGACCTGTATCTTCCTTACGGTGGCCACTACCTACCGTTGGTAGTTTCCCGTCTCGGTGATCGGTGTTAACAGTGGTAAATTTACGTCTTCGCGGGGGCTACCGCATGTCGTGGTATTAATTTCTGCCACTGCTTACCATAGGTAGTTTCCCGATGATGATAACTTAACAATAACTTCCTCACAACGACCGCAGTCTGTCGTGAGTACTCCAGCACGACGGCTCCTGTCAACCGTTCGTGCCACTTCCTGGACTATTGTCAACGGATGCACCATCCATTGCAATTGTCGGGTCAGATCTGTTTGTGCCATCACTGTACCTTAGTCTGTCTGACGTTGCGATTATATCCACTGATACATTTGAATTGATCACAGGACGATCGGTTCATGTGCCATCAATCGATAGAGTTTCCCAGTCAATTATCGTTTTATGGTTGCTGGACATCCATGGGATGTCCAAGATAACTTCGAGCTTGTCGCAAGTTCGAGGACGATGAACTCATCCTCGAAGTACAGTTCATCCAATAGTCTGCTGCTAACCTGACTGGCAACATGCTTCGTGGTATTCTCACCTCCACAAAGTCTAACGAAGCTAAACCTTTTGCTGTCACAAGTCGTTTGATGCGCGGGTATAAAACAATGCACGCATGGTGGGATCCATCTTATGTGCCTAAGCTTCAAGATGGTATGCGTTTCAACATCACCCTGCACGCATTAACGAAAAAATGTCTCGTCTGAGGCTATTGATCTCACATGCCCGAGAAAAAAACCTGCCCTACCCCTACTGTATGTTCAAGGTTTTTTTTACAAAACCAACTGGAGGTCTCCCTTGTTTCCGGAGGAGTTACGTTTCTTGGAAGCGTGACGCCGAATGCTGTGCCATGCACTTATGGACAAGAAGGCATGGATCTCCAAACCCATCAATTTCCTCATTTTCCCCCATTATTGTTTTGCCGGGTACTGCACATTAAAAATGGATGGACGGTTTTTCCCCATTTTAGACACTGTAAGTGCTGTCGGGCGAACGAGTCGTGCATAATTATTATTCTCCCGAGCCACACGATTTGGACTACCTCTTTAAAAGGCTCAGCATTTCGATGATTTTATTGTGATTCCAGGTAATGGATCTCTGGGACTTGGCCGCGCATTTATCGGTGTCTTGTAGGCCAAAACCAGTCCACAGTTAGGCGTTCTTACTGTGGGCAAATAAATGACCAACGTTCATAAGCCTCGTCAAACTTTAATCTCAAAAGTGTATTCCGACTGTGTTAGTATCTTTCCAGTTGTCGCCCCCATGCAGGTCCTTGAACCGGCTTGTGGACATTGCTTACAGGGTGAACGATATCTGTAAGTGTGGTATCATTTTCATACTTTGGTGCGATACGGCGATCCAAAAATAGGATGTATACTCCGATGGACATAAATATACAGATTTTCTTTAACTTATCCATTCAATTTTAAAAAAAAATATCGAAAGTTTGATGTCGATTTTTAAAGAAAATCCATAGGTGACAACATCTGTTACAATTCCACCATGTTTACAATGCTAGCGCTGTAAGTAGAATATCTCACTTGATCGCTCGCTTGTGCTGACGGGTAATCCGCTATGGACGCCAATTTCGAAGCTTAATGCAAGTTCTCCTTCAACTTTTTTTTACCGTAACGTGTAGATTGAGGCGTTCTTTTCCCCGAGAACACTAAATAAAAAGTCCAACATACGTCGACACGATACTACCGTCTTCGATCTCCTATTACTTTTCACTCAGTAGCAATCCCGACAGCCATAATGTACCAGCATAGGTTCTTGCCAGAATAATTTGAGTTCGTTGATCTCACTTAGAAGAGTCAAGTTTAAAGACATCATATCCCCTAATTGATGCACCTTGTCTCGCTCGGTGTGTCTGTCACACCGTCTTTCACGATTTGGTGTAGGCATATGATATTTGTCATATATTAGGGGGGTTCACACCTAGTGTTTTAAGGTCAAAATACGATAATGAAATCATCATGCTGATTTCGTTAAAATCTTGCTGATTTGACTCGTAATTATAATCGTAAATCGTGCTGTTCACACCCTGGGGTACCCTGCTGCTTTCAATCGGGAAATCCTGCTGATTTTTTTTTGACGTAAAACAAATATACCCTCGTGTTATGTAATAACTCTTACGGTTGTATTGATAAACCTAGCAACAAATTGCGCCACAGGGACGCAATGCGTCCTTGGAATCGCTCATGACTGAGAGAATGAAGCATCTTTAGAAGGCCAAGGTACGCTGTTGTCGTCCAGATTGCGTGGGTGTGAGTGGCGGCCTTTTGACGATTATTACTTGATATCGTAAAAACTTGAAGCCGAGTCCAAGGCAGAAAAAGTCACAGAAGAGAAGTCAAGTGAAGAAGGAACTAGTTCGTTTGAGGACAAAGCCGCGAGCAGGTCGATCAGGAGGCGCTTTCGATCAATGACGATGCTCCCATGGCGGCTGAAGTCACTACTGACTCCGAGGATTTCAAATCCGACCATCCAACAAGTGATAATGACCCCATTCCGTCATCCAAGAGAAAAGATGATGATGAGATGCTGACCAACATGAGTCTGCACGAAGACCTGGAAATCTTTGACGGCTTACAATTCGAGGACGGGGGAGGTGTGATTGACTTGAGTTACCAATCATTGGCAACACATGGAGAAGTCGCTGATGACAGTTGAAAGCACGCAATAGATGAAGCGGATGGCACGGACGCGACTGATCAGGATGACGATGAGTCTGGCAAAGTGTACCGTAAAATTGGTACAATTGTGGGCATAATTGTGGGTGTGATCGTGGGCACAACTGTGTGTGTAACCCTGTGTACAACTGTGTGTACAATTACAGGTACATGGACGGGACATAGACGGGGCATCGTGAGAAGGAACGGCTAGGTACGGGTACCTAAAGGTTAGCGACGGACGACAGAGAAATCAGGTTGACTGGACGACGGAGTACTTGGGAATAGGTAGTTATGATTGGTTGATATTAGGTGTTTGGTTGTTTCAGGATATAAGTGCTAATAAAGTTCTCCTTTTGCGTCTGATCGACTAGATCTCCTACAGGGACAGCAACCAGCGCCTCTCTTCATTGAAGCGCACCTCTACATCCCGGGCGGGAGCACATAGAGCACTTTTTGGCCTACCGGCAGACGTAGAGTTCTTGGGAACTCAGCAGCAACTCTGACCGCTGTGTCAGCGGCTTTGTTAAGGTTTTCTGGGAACGTGATCGGCGGTGCGCTCTCAACTCTTCCCCATTGGTCCACGTTTTTGGCCCCTAGTAGTTAGGCTGGGCTCTAAGCGCCCCACGGGAACTCTAGGCGGATTTTAGTGGAAACCGTCGATCAGCCCGTAGCTGATCGACCCTCCTCTTAAGTTTAAACGTAAAATACATAGTACATTGGGTATTCTATTAGCGTACTAGGCTTAAGAGGCTCATCAATCGGGTGGTGAAGACTTCCGGCGCCTGATCAAATACCCCTTCGACCACCACCCAGATCAGCGATCTTCAACCAGCGGCCTGCGATCATCTATTTGCAACTCGCGCCAATTCGTGGGGAATCTACTAGATCGATCAGCGTCCCTAATCATCGACTGTTTGCTTCTGATCAAGCCTGATCAAGCCTGATCACCCCTGATCATCGATCATCGACCCTGATCATCACCTGATTATCGATCATCATCCCTGATCATTGACTATTTGTGCCTGATAAAGCCTGATCAAGCCTGACCGCACCTGTTCGACACCGGTCTATACGTTACGGATTAATCCAATCTTGCATCAAGGAATTGTAGAGTGACATCCCCGCCACCTGGAGAGCGACACACGCCCAAGCGTCGGGTACACAAGGTGAGCAGGAACACAAGCAGTCACAGGACAACCGGAGGACCCCCTTTGTTAGTCGGCAGTCCGGGCGCCGTGGTCACGCCTGATCAAGCTTCAAACAATTTGATCAGCCGCTCCACCACAATGGTGCGCGTGCTCGGATCATTGGGCGACGCGGAATATCACCGCGATTCTACGCAAGAATGCACTGATGCGGACGTAAAAACGGAAGCGAAAGCAGAATTGAAGATCAAAGTGGAAAAGGAGGTGGTGGTTATGACGATGGAAGGCAGTTCGTCGACGGCATGTCTGAAGAAGAAAGGAAATGCTGATAATCAGGACCTGGGGAGGTATCCTGATGACATAAAGGAGGAGAAGCCTCAACCACCTCCCGAGGATCCTTCGGGAGCCCCTGCGGATCATAACGAAAGTTATGATCCGCCAATTACATATGTGTATAATGGTCCAGATTGGAAGCCGGTGGTGACTTACTACAAGTCCGACCAACCGAAGGCGTTGCAGAAGGCTCCTGGGTCGGAGAGCGACGAAATTCGATCAAGTGCGCCGCCAACGGAATTGGATATGGTGAAGACGTTTTACAGAAAGGTTTACAAAGGAGAACTAGAAGATTTATTTTTGACGAATGCGATCATGAGCCTACTCGGGGTCACGATCAGCGGAGAGCTAAACGGACCGGTCGATCAACCAGTGACGAAATGGAAGGACAATATTCGGCTGGTGTTATTGCTACTACGCCTGATCAAGCAAGTTGGTCTGACGACAAGCGCCTACGATGCTGAAGCAGTGTTCGATCAGGACCCAGAAGATATTTTGACCGCTACCAATCGGCTGTTTGATCTGTTGGTACCTATCGTGGGTCGATCTACTAAGGTGGAACCCCTCGTTCTCCGCTAAAATTGAAGCGGGTCCGTCAATCCACGTGGCAGAACACACAGTATCATCCTGTTACGAATCTGCTCCTTCCGAAGGCGATGTGTCTGAAGTTGAGTCGAGCAGTGCCGGAAGTGTGGAGCCCAAGATTACCAGTATGACGGTCTGATAGAAGGATGAAGCCAAGTTCTCAGTTGTCAAGAAGGAGCCTCAATCAGTCAAGGCGGAGGATGATCAACCATCACAGGACTCACGGCTGCAATCATTTTTTTATAAGGCTATGGGGTGTTTTTTTTTTTGGCTGAGGAAAGAGGAAAGTCGACACCTGGAGTCGTTTGCACGAAAGGCCACCAGCCAAATCCAGGAAGAGCTGCAACGGTCAAGGATGTCGATATCTAGTCCGTGCATTCGCTTCATGATCATTAGTAAAAGCCAGGAAGATCGACGACGGTTAAGGATGTTGACATGAAATCCGTGTATTCGTTCCATGATCAACGATCCCAGCGTGATTATATTGATCCAGAAGATCCGATCACACTTCCTCGACGAGCCACAGTTGCGTCCGCGTATACTGGAATGCCTGATCAACAGCCGATTCCCAGTATCCGGATGTCCACGATCAGTGATCTGAAGGAATTTTCAGGAAAGAAGGAGATGAAGATAAAGCGCGGAATTGGACTAGTCGTCTCAAGTCCGCATTCATGCGTGATCAAGCATCTGATCATGAGAAGTGTTTGATCATGGGCGATCTTCTAAAAGGACCGGTGCACAATTGGCATCGCCTGCTAAGTAGATCTTCTCGCTCAAGCTGGAAAAGTTTCGTTGATGAGTTTGAAACTCAATACTGAGGAAGTGGTCAATAGACATCTCGCCAATATTATTACACGAAGCAGCGATCTGATGAAACTCCTATTGAGTATCTTCACCAGTTTAATGTGGCAAGAATGCGAGCTAAGCTGCCGATCAAGGACGGATCGTCTACGATCTTACGTGAACATGTGCAACATTTTCTTGATACATTGTCTAATCGCTGATCAACTGGACTTCTGCGTTTGGATAATGCTACGAATTTAAAGAGACGCTGCGGGCTTATGCACGCAATAAGTCGTGCAATCCAACGGCGGTGGTAGGCGCTAGCCGATTCCGCCATAAATTCGGCAATGATCGATCGCCTGCCCCGGCGCGGTAGCCTAAAGCAGTACGCGCGATCAAGGTGATGTATGGGAGTGAGGAATCAAGTACCGACGACAGTAGAAATAATGGTTATCAGCGCCTTTCCCTGATTTCTGCCATGCGCGATCAACCCGTGACGCATGATCAACCTGGTGAGCCCCGACCTGGTAAACGAAGTGAATTAAGTGCAGTAGATCAAAGGGCAGGTAAGAAGTGCAGTCATTGTGGATCGATCAGGCATAATAATTTACGTTATTGGAATCTCCTGACCTGTCTGAAGTGTGGAAAGAAGGGACACCCGACCGATTAATGCTTGTACGTCTGCCGAGCATGCGGCGAAGCTCACGATGTGGGCAAGTACCCTATGGAAGAATTTTACAACCGCATCCGCCAGTGGTACAATCCCACCAAGCATGCTGGAATATTGCCCAAGGAAGCTGACGATTTGTTAAACTAGGACGCTCGCCAGTTTTGGAATTTGGTACGAGACGAGCGTTCTGGTCTGTGTATTTTTTCATTTGTGGATAAGAAGAAGGCTGATCGAGCAGAAGAAAAGGATGATGAAAAATGTGATCAGCCTGATTTACCACGTTTTGATAATTTCCGTATTGATGAGTTTTCTCGGTCCCCGGTGATCATGGAAGTTGATCTTCTTCTGGGTGGGTCACGTGGATATTGGAAGTACCACTCGCCTAAAAATGGTTTAAACAAGCCAAGGCGAGCGGTAAAATTGATAACGAACGTGCCACGTTATTGTTTGATTATGGTGCCGAAGTGTCTATCATCGACTCAACCTTTGCTCGTAAGGTGGGTTGTCAGATCGATACGAACCAAACACAAGAATGTGTCGGCATTGGAGAAAGTGCATACCTCACAGAAGGGCGCACTAAAATCAAGATTACGTCAGCGGGCTCGTTGGTTTATTATTTCCATGTATGGTGGGAAAACTTGTTGGTCAAGATGCTATATTGGGTATGGATTTTATGATACCAGCTGGTGTTCGATTGGACGTTGCCCATGGTGCAATAAGTTTTACTAATGAGGTTATCATCCCATTAGAAAGACGTCGACAGTTGTACGGGTCAAGTGGAAATTACATGAAACTTTATCAGCACGAGCAGATCCCAGTAGGTTGATCTGATGAAGTTCGGATTCATGATCAACGATCTCGAAAATTGTGGATTACTCGCGGAAAAGATTGGTCTCCCACTATTACTAGGGGCATGGGTAATTTACGATATCTGTGTATTACTAATGTTGCTGATCATCCGATCATCCTACAATACGATATGATTTTAGGTATCTGGACGAACAAAGACGACGTGCCCCGTCACCCTGGATTTATTTCGGTAGGGTCCAATCGCTATAAGCTGTGGCAAAATCTCGCGTATCAAGCCTCTACTGATTCTGTGCATGACGACCACGAAAGTGTGGATCAAGGTCCCCTGGTCGAGGAGAAGGAGTATCCTACTCCTCAAAGTATTTTGGTACGACCTACTGACACCCGATCGTTACATATGTGGCATTAGTGACCGGAAGATCGCAGAAGGTGTAGGAAGTCCAAGAGTGGTGCGATCAGGAGCTGAGTGTGAAAGGTCCGACCCTGGTTCACGAAGTTGAACAACCTGTTGCAAGAGATGAGCCTGATCAATATACGCGTAATCACCCCGTCTCAGCCGATCACGGTGAATTTGGTGTAATTCCTATCGATTATCAAGTTTGCTACCATGAAGGCGGAGATTTTTTCGTGGAAGAACTGGAGAAACAGATCACCACGTTGCCTGAAGTTCCCGCAAGTACCGAAGAAGTGACCAAGGATGACCTACAAGTAGGTGATCCATTGATCAACACAGCAGAGGAAATTGATCATCTTCGCGATATAATTTGGGCGAAGAAACATCTGTTGATCGGGAAAGGGAACGCGCTTACTCCTGCTGCACGTGGAGTTGTTTTGTGATATCGATGTAGGCAATGCGCGCCCGATCGCCCAAAAGTGTCGAAAGGTTGTCCCACAATTTCGCGAGAAGTTATCAGCCTTGATCAAGGGATTATTGGATACGAAGATCATCCAGCCGTCTACGTCACCCTGGGCATCACCTATAGTAATCATTGTGAAGATGAATGGGGTTGATATTCGCCTGTGTATCGATTATCGCGCGGTGAATCATCAACTCACGCGTTTGATGGTATACCCAATGCCCCTGATCTCTGATCTGCTTGAAGATTTGGATAAAACGTTATGGTTTTGTTCATTTGATATGGAAAGTGGTTTTTGGGTCGTGTATATGACCGATCGAGCACGTCAGCTTTCGGCTTTTGTCACCCCGTTTGGATTGTTCGAATGGAATCGGATGCCCTTTGTCCTAAAGAATGTTCCGCAGATCTACCAGCAGTTGATCGATAATGCACTGTATGGGTATCTCAAGGTTATGGACGGTGCCGATGATTCAGCTGATGTATTTACTGTGGGAGAGCCTGATCAGACACCGGGCCCGTCTGTGCTGCAGCGACGATCATACATCGATAATATTTCTTTATCCCTGCACCTACATGGACTACCCTGTGTGATAGGGTGCAGAATCAATCGGAAAGGTGTGATCAGTGGAACTTGTCGATCAGCGTGGCCAAATCTTACTGGGGGCGAAGTGAAGTTCCTTACTTAGGACATCACGTCTCTAGTCGCGGTTTGGAAACAAATCCGAAGAATTTGGATGATTTGATCGATTTGCCTTTTCCTGGTACTTTACGTGCTATGCAATCGTTTTTTGGGGAGTCTGAATTATTACCGTCGATTTATTGAAGACTTCGCGATATATGCCGCTGTGCTCCACGAATTACGAGAGATAGATTATCAAGAGTTGAAGAGCCGATCATCGATCAAGGAGAGTTCGGATAATTAAGACGATCGATTGATCAGATCGAAAGTGGCATTCAGTATGCTGAAAGCGAAGATTGCGTCAGCCCCAACCCTGCGCCATTTTGATCAAGCCAAAACGCCGGTGATCGTGGTTTATGCCATCATGTGGGCAGTATCTGCCGCGTCGGTACAAGAACATGACCAAGTGTATTTCCCCGTAGGATTCGCTAGCCGGAAACTGAAGAGCGGTGAGATGAATTACAGCCCCGTTGAAAAAAGGAAGTGTTGGTTCCTCTGCGAATTTTGGACGTCTACTTTACGATGCTGCTGGGAACAGCGATCAATGTCTTATCACGTCGATCCACGTTGAAGTGGTTGTTGGCATCCAACGGGCTAGACGGACGATTGGGGAGATGGGATGCGATATTATCACAATGGGACTTGGAGATCAAGAAATGTGTGCATGGAGAAGAGGAGGTACTAGGGGCGTTAGCCGCAAGTATCACTCCTCGCGCCGAAATTGATGAAGCCCTGATCGCGATCGAACCGAAAATGCAACCTCGGCAGATGATTGAAGTACCACCCCCTACGGGTGAGAAAGGCGAAGAACTCTACGTGATCAGTTTCGATGGATCTGCAAGTGTCAAGCGACGTGTGGGTGCGTATGGCGCTATCGTGTGGAAATTACCAGAGTGGAAGATTATGATCCCGGTTGCCGATCATGCACCTGACATCACAGTGAATAAAGCTGAATACCATGGATTGCTCCTAAGTTTGTATCTACTGTCGCGATATCCCAAAGGAAGGATGATCTTGTGTGTAGACTCGAATTTGGTGATCAGGCAAATGCGCGGTGAAATAGAGTGTAAGGCTCCGCGATTGCAAGTGTTGCAACAGCGTGCGCTTAAACACCTTCGCGAATGGACCGATCATGATCTGTTGCATGTCAAAAGAGAGTGGAATAAGAGTGCTGATCATATCACCACTATGGTCATGCATGGTGTAACAAGATGTGAGATTGATGACGAAAAACAGCTGGAAGAATTGGTCGATCTCAACAGATTGTCTGAAGTGATTATGTGGAAGGAAGATCCCACGGTCCTGCAAGTGCTGGTGACGACGCGATCACGTAACTTACGTCAAACGCGACCGTCGACGTGGCCCGAAGTACCCATAGAAGGGATAAGGGCGGAACGTGTGAAAAAGGCGCAAGACGAAGAGAAGTGGATCTGTGATTTGCGATGTTACTTGCATGGTAACGTTTCAAAATTGTGCGCGGAAGAGGTAAAAGATTGCGCGAAAATTTCCGACAGCTATGATGTCGATAAACAAGAATTGTTGATCTACTGTGGAATATGGCTAAACGAAAGCCAACGGTGAACAAGGTGATCGAGACGATCGACACTCTTTGATCAAGCTGGTCTTACCTAAAACCCTACATGCGGATGTCCTCCACGATTATCATGTGAGTTTGGAAGGAGGACAACAGGGTATAGGGCGTAATATCAGAGGATCAGATGATACTTTCATTGGCGTGGTCTATTTCGCAGCGTGCAAAGATTTGTTGGGCAATGCGTAGATTGTGAGACGGGGAAAGGCCCGCCTACGATCAAGGGGATGTCGCCTGGAGACATTGATGCTACGTATCCATTCCAAGTGATAGCCATGGATCATATCCCGTCGCTACCTCGCTCAACTGATGGACATATGGAATTGTTGATCTGGACTGATCTGTTCACGGGTATGGTGATCGCGAAAGCCGGATCGTCTCGCACAGCGCAGAAAGTCGCCGAAAATTATGAAGAGTGTGTATTTCTACGATTTATAGCTAGTGGGGTGATCAGGCATGATCGAGAGCCCGGTTTTATGTCCGAAGTATTTCGTTTATTCAACAAGATCGTTGGACAACGACAGAGTGCCACTATGGCATATCGTCCACAGGCGAACGGAAAGGAAGGCAGAAAGAAAGGTGCAGACAATCACACGATCGATTAAGATGTATGTATCGGACGTCGGTCAGAAGGATTGGAGATCATACGTAGAGCGACTTGTATTCGCGTTAAATTCGACCCCTGATCGCTTCGTGGAGAAACACCATTTTATTTAGCATATGGGTGGGACCCACGATCATAGTTGGTATCAACAGTGCAAATGGGTGGAATTCGGAGTAAAGACCGGGATGCTCGTCAGTGGAGATGTAAGTTGAAGAAAGACTACCGTTATGCCCGTGATCAAGTGAGCACTCGATTGCACCAAGCAATGGCTGATCGAGCTGAAAAGCACAATGATCAAGTGATACCACATGATACCACACAAGATAGAAGCTGAATCAAGGGTCTGGTTATACCTCGATCGGGTGAAAGAGGGTTTCGCGAAGAAACTGGCGCACATATGGCATGGACCCTTCAGATTCGATGAGGTGATCGGTGATCATGCGGCGAGATTGATTACAGCTGGCACCGACTATCGCATATTCCCAGTGGTACACCTATCCAAGTTGAAATTGGTCAAGGAATTTCCAGATCGACCTACTACAGTGCTAGCAGCTGGGGTAGAGGATCGTCTTGATTTCGATGAAGCCTTACTACCGGAAGACATCTGGGAAAGGACCCTAGAGCCGGACGAATTTTAAGTTGATCCCATCAATGATGTCCGATCTGGTCGAAAGACTAGGTACGGCAGAACTTTACGCGAATATCAAGTCTACTGGAAGGGTTATGACGGGCCGTAATGGGTAGACGAGGCAGATCTTAGCTGTGATGCTCTGATCAAGGACTTTGAAAGCAAGATGATCAACAGACATCGGTTTGACGTAATGCAAGTGGACGAAGAGTCCAACTAATGCATGATCGACGGACTGATTATGCAATTATGATTAAAGAACCTTCGATTGGAAAAGAACGATTGAGGAAACTCACGATTAATGGAAAAGATGATGATTGGCTTGAAGTGGTAAATTTACGATGGATATTGCGAGATATGGTAGAGGAACAACGGCAGATGAGCCGGTGGAAGACCGATCTATGCTATGCATGAAAAGTGACGAAGCAACAGTTGGAAATGGCATGATCAAGAGTGTTTATTGATTAAAGAAAAAGTGATCAGCCAACTAACCAGACCCATAGAACTTACGGCGAATGCGAGGTATGTTCCGGCCAGGATGACTCTCAAGAGAAAGGCGATATTGGATCCGCCAAGGCTCATAGGCATCAACCTCACGCAGCGCGTCCGGTAATGTCCGAGGTGGTGGGTCCGTAGGAACCCTGGGTACCATGACCCATCGTCGGCCGGGGCATACTTCAGGAGACGATTCCGAGCACAATGGGATATCGACGGGTCCAAGAAAATGCCGAGATCATGTGGAGAAGCGTGCCCAAAATTCGGCACACTTCTGGTCAAGTTTCGTCAAGGCATTTGGTCTAATTTCGGATTGGTTTAAACAAGGGGGGCTTTTCAGCCTATCAGACTCAAGAAGTGTCAAGAAGGCAAGTTTTGGTGAGTCACCCGACTTTGGGTATTTTACATATTTTTGTGTGGGTACATTAAGGGACTATAGGATAGTAGTATTTTAGTTGTGGTTTTTCCAAATAAGAGGCTTTTGGTTGTGGTTTTACCTTTTAGGACAGAGGTTATACCTTTAAGTAAGGAAATCTTTTAGCTTTCGGATAAGTGGCTGAAACCTCTTCTGGTCTTGGTTCACACCACAGCTAGGGGTCGCCGTTCTTCCCTTTTCGTACACTAGTCGCCTCCGCCCGCCGCGGGGTGTTTGGGGGTAGAGGGTCGAATTATCCCCTCTCGCCCATTATACCCGGTCTGGACGCGCCGCACGCGCACATTGGCCCACCGGAAGTCCTCGACGGGAGTACGATTTGGCGATCTCAACACCTCAACTCAAGTACGTTTGGAACGTGCTATTCACTGGATTGGTCTTGGCGTGGAGATATCGTTTGTGGAGTTTCACGAGCATATTGGGTCTTTACGCGGACATATTGGCTTGTTTTAATATTGGTTGGAAACTAGACCGGTTTTGGTCTTATTTCGTATTGGTCAGGGGCTAGACCGGAACGGTCGGTCTACCCTCTATTATTTCGTATTGGTCAGGTCTTGATCGTTTGGACGATAGACCTATTGGAAGTTATCTCTTGGAAGTGTTTTTGGTCTGTTTGTGTCTGGGGTGAAGAGTTCCGCCCCAGAGATACCAACCCAGATCGGTCTTCTATATTCAAGACCGCTTCGATCCAATCTGCGATCCCGATCCACCGAGTGTGTAACTAGCCCATTCCATCGGGTACACAAGGTGAGATGGACACTAAACAATCGGACCAAGTGGATTCTGATGACGACCGGTCGTCTGCTTGCAGCGGACGATCGGACCAGATCTCGAGTGGTGGTCCGCGGAGTACCCCCTCCGAAAGTTGGAAGGCTGGGCGCGATGGTGGTAGTCAGGTTATCGATGCTAATGATTTCGATTTCGAACTTGACTCCACCACAATGGTGCGCGTGCCCGGATCACTTGGTGATCGTGGATATCACCGTGCTGATATTCCATCAAAAATTGGATTCGAAGATTTGAATGATTTGAATATGGAGTCGTTCTGGAGAGGACGTAAGGAAAGGCTATCGCCTTACGTTCTCGTTGTTGATAAAGATGGCGATGTCCGATCTGGCCTGTCGGAGGACCAGATCGGGATTAATAAGTTTTTTCCTCCCCAAAAGGCTCCCACCGGAGCCGATAGGGACTATAGCAGGTCTTGCTATAGTTCCGGAAAGGATCAGGACCTTGGTCCTGATCCTATGTGTATGAATGAAAAATTTGATGGAAACTAAAAGATGAAAGTTACTTGGAGGCTGACTGGAACGATCCGGTCTACCTCCCTAAAGTCCCCAAGGTGCCCAGAAAAGGGCTGGGAATGCCACCCGACGAAGAAGACTTCGAAGAAAAGTCGAAGGTCGGGGATGAGGCTATCACCGAACAAGACCTGGAAAAGATGTATTATGTTTTTGAATTGAAGCGATTTGTTCGCCAAAACCAGGTCTTTCGGGTGTTGGACCTCCGTATCCCCGACCGTCTTCTCGGTTCCACTACCGAGCCGATCCAGAGTGATCGACCATTACTGCTCGTCAGGAATTTGGTGGCGATGTTGGCGGAGGTTGGCATTAAAATGCAGAACCCCGCCGGTGTCAATAAATTGTTTGAATTTGATTCTTGGAAACTGGAGGCGTCGATGTAGGACCTCCACGACCGTTTGGTCCCACTGGTGGGGGAGGTTTGCCGCCCAACTCCCACCACGGCAATAAAGGCCGCCGAAGCCTCCACATAGCTTGTTGACATTGGTTCCGATGATGAATCGATATACCAGTCTCCACCGGCTTCTAACAGCTCATCAGAGCTGGAGACCGGTGTCGAGCGGATGACCATGGGGGTGGACCATGCCCGGTCTGAACAAAAAAAGGGACATGCGGCAGCAAGGGGCTGCTTGCCAGTCGGGCCCCCAGCGAGCCCCACAGGCCTCAGTTCCGCAAAAGGAGGGTATCAACACGTTTCCCATGACGCCAGCCAACGTCCAAGCCATGTTTGAGACGATGATGCAACGTTTCATGGAAGAACGGGTTAGACCACCTATGCGCCCACATGTAGAAGACCGGTCTACCTGTCAAGGTGTCAATGTTTGCAAAGATGTGGATATGGAATCGGTAACATCTATGGATAAGCCTATTAGAAGTGATAAACCAACCGGCAAGGGAAGGCGCAAGCCGCAACCGGCAAGACCGCGTAGACCAAGGAAGACAAGTGACTGTGATATGGAGTCTGTCGGCGGTATTGACGACCATGGTGGGTCAGATGGTACAGGCGCAGGAAAGGTGCGCAAGGCTAACCTAGCCTCCACTACTGTCTACGATTTTGGATCTGCTGCGATTCCGCGCATCCGTATGGCCGCGACGACCGACCTCAAGGACTTCACCGGCAAGGATGCTGATGAAGACCAGGCCCGGTCTTGGTTCAGTCGGGTCAAGTCTGCGTTCCTGCGAGACCAGACCCCATAAAGCGAACGCTGTTTAATCTTCCGGGATTTTTTTAAAAGGACCGGCTGCGAGCTGGATTCAACAGTTGGGTCGGGGCGTCCGGTCTGACTGGGACCTGTTATGTGCGGAGTTTGAAGGTCAATATTGTAATTCCGGATTTTCAAGCGCCCGTAAGTACCACCATATGCAGAAGCGGGACGACGAAACACCGATCGAGTATTTGCATCGGTTGAACGTGGCTGCACTTCGCGCCGGCATAACAATCAAAGAGAATAAACCGCCGAACCGTGCCGCCTTAGAACATGTGGGTCACTATATTAGTACCCTTGACGATCAAGAACTGGCGGACCAGCTTACTCTACTGCGTCTTAAGGATGCGGGCGAAGTCGAACAGACCCTGCGGACGTTACAACAGTCGCGTAGTATGAGAGCGAAGACCGCTGGTGGATCAGGTCGCTATCGTTCCAAGACCCAGACCGATCCGGTTAAGAGACCTTGGACCAGACCGACCCGAGCGGTCAAGGCAATTGTAGCTGATGACAGCACGGGGTCAGAAGGGGAAAGTGGAAGTCCATCCAGCCAGGAATCATCGGATGAAGACCAGTATCGTTACGTCTATGTTGCGGGACCTGCCATGAAGACCAAGTCGAAGTCCGACCAGGTGGACCGGAAGGGAAGGAACGGAAGCAAGTCCGATCCAGACCGACCTCGTCAGAAGTGCCCCCACTGTGGGTCGAGCAAACATGATGGTCCAAACTGCTGGAAGAAGATGGTGTGCAAGAAGTGCGAGAGACGCGGCCACCCGACGGACCACTGCCTCTTCGTATGCAAGTCATGTGGAGAGATCCACGAGGCCGGCCACTTCAAGATTGAAGAATTTTTTAACATGATGCGCGAGTGGTACATGCCGGACAAGCACGCGGGGATTCTGCCGCCGGACGCAGAAATAATGTTAAACTAGAACGCTCGCCAGGTTGGAATCTGGATCGAGCCGAGCGTTCTACGGTTCACATCTATGCATATGTCGGCAAGGAGGATAAAACCGACAATACACGTTCTATTCCAAATTGCGTCGACCGAGACCATCCGGTCTACAGTCTGAAGACCGATGAGTACTCCCGGACTAAGGTGGTTATGCAGTTGGACTTGCTGCCTGGAGAAAATCGCGTACACTGGAAGTATCACGCGCCTGATAAATGGTTCAAGCAGGCGAAAGCCTGTGGCAAGATTAATAACCATAAGGCGACGATGTTGTTCGACTCTGGAGCTGAAGTATCGATAATCGACTCCGCCTTTGCTCGTAAGGTCGGATGTCGTATAGACGATACACAGAGACAAGAATGCGTCGGGATCGGCGAAAACTCTTATATGACCGAGGGAAGAACGCGTGTGAAAATTACTTTGTCGGGATTGCTGGTCTACTTTTTCAGCGCTTGGGTTGGCAAGTTGGCTGGTCAAGACGCTTTACTAGGAATGGATTTCATGGTCCCAGCTGGTATTCGCCTAGACCTGTCACATGGAGTGCTTACGCTCCCGGATGAGGTCCAGGTCCAGTTGGCTGGTCGAAAACCTCTGTATGGTTCGTATACCGATCTGGTCCGGTGGGACCAAGACCTCACTATCCCAGTTGGTCGGTCTGCCGATACCCCGGTTGAGAAAGGTTTTCGTTCGAGGAAGTTGTGGTTGACCAGGGGCGATCGGTGGGTCTCGAACTTCGTAAAGAGTGCTGGTCGACGTGATTTTGTCCGTGTTACCAATATCGGTGACAAGCCGCTGACACTGGACAATAACACTATTGTCGCCATGTGGTTAGCAGAAGGGAAGGTACCAAGGAAGATGGGGTTCGTCTCGATTGGGTCGAGGCGGTATGTCGAGTGGCAAAACCTGGCGTACCAATCGACCACCGATCTTATCAGCGATGATGGGTCGGTGGAAGAGGATACCTCACCTTTAGTGGAAAGACCAAGTTATGTCACCCCAAAAAAGATGTTGGTCCGAAGAAAGGCGCCGCAGTCACCAGGAACGGTGGACCATCAAGTAGACGATCCGAGGCTAGTCAACGTGGTGTCAGCACAAGACCAGGCGACAGCGGAGCAAGAAACGGAAGAAGGGGAACATGAAGTTGCTAGGTCGGACCATGACGGTATTCCTAATCAGACCGATATCAGTGAAGGACAGCCCGTCGATCAAGACCAGGGGCGTTCAACCGGTCCAGATGGTCTAGGTGATATCACCCCAGAAGATGAACAAGTCTGTATACATGAAGGCGGGGAACAGTACATTCAGGAGCTGGAAAGCCAAATGGCAGTCCTCTCTGAAGTGTCTGCCGACTCTCCCGAAGTTACAATGGATGATTTACAAGTGGGTGATCAAGACCTTAACAGTCCAGACCAGATCGAGCAGTTGAAGAATATCATATGGAAGAAAAGACATCTTCTGATCGGAAAGGGCAATGCCTTACCACCTGCAGCCCGTGGTGCGATTTGCGATATTGACGTTGGAGATTCCAAGCCAATTGCTCAGCGATGTCGACGCGTGGCGCCACAGTACCGGGAAAAGCTTTCTGATCTTATCAAAGGACTGTTGGCTACCAAGATTATTAGACCGTAGACCTCGCCATGGTCCTCGCCGATCGTAATTGTTATCAAGAAGAACGGCGTCGACATTAGGTTGTGCATCGACTATCGGCTGGTAAATCGGTTAACTAAACTTATGGTGTACCCGATGCCGCTGATTAATGATTTGTTGGAAGACCTCGACAAGACCTTGTGGTATTGTTCGCTGGACATGGCAAGTGGATTTTGGGTGGTCTCGATGACTGATCGAGCCCGTGAGATTTCCGCATTTGTGACACCGTTTGGTCTTTTCGAGTGGAACCGTATGCCGTTCGGTCTAAAGAGCGCACCCCAGATCTATCAAAGGTTGATAGACAACGCACTGTACGGACACTTCAAAATCAAGACCGATCGGGACCCTGCCGAAAGTTATGATGTGTTTACAGAGGGTGAACCCGATCGGGAAAGAAGACCGTCCGTTCTAGGGAGGCGATCGTACATCGACGACATTCTGATACCTGCCTCGTCATGGAACGATCTGTGCGAGAAGGTTGAACGATTGTTGGAGACATGCGACCGCTGGAACCTATCTATCAGCGCCATAAAAAGTTTTTGGGGTATGTCCAAGGTCGCCTATTTAGGTCATATGGTTTCGAACAATGGTCTAGAGGCTAATCCTAAGGACCTGGATTCGTTAAGCAAACTCCCGTTTCCCAAGTCTCTGAAGGCAATGCAGTCCTTCCTAGGAAGTTTAAATTACTACAGCCGCTTCATCGAAGATTTTGCTATCTACGCGGCTGTGTTGTATGAGCTCCGGGAAGTTGACTACCATATGTTGCGCAAAGAATACCGGGCAACTTTACATGGGGGCGCCGACTCTGGTCTTGCTGCAGATTGTCCGCAAGTGGAGGACGAATACCATATGAAGCGTGCAAAGTTTGCTTTTGGTATGTTGAAGGCTAAGATGGTGACGGCACCGATTTGGAAGCATTTCGATCCCGAAAAGGTCCCGACCATAATTGTATATGCTAGTCAGTGGGCCATTTTGGCCACTCTAGTACAAGATCATGATGGTGTGTACCATCCGGTCACGTTCACGAGCAGAACGCCGAAGCCAAATGAAGTGAACTATGGAATTGTCGAGAAATAAGTTCTGGCGTTGCTACGAATTCTGGATGTGTGTTACAACCTGCTGGTCGGCCGACCTATAGAGGTCCTGTCAAGGCGGTCTACTTTGGCCTGGCTATTATCAGCCAATGGGATGGACGGACGTCTAGGCAGATGGTCGGCGGTCTTGTCGCAGTGGACCCTCGAGGTCGTTAAGTGCACCAGGGGCGAGGAAGAGATATTGGGCACATTAGCTGCCAGTATCACCCCTCGGTCTGAAGTGGACGAGGTATTGATAGCGATTGCCCCGAGGAAGCAACCTCGGCAGTCAGTTTCGAGACCGCCACCGACCGTCGACCATGATGAAGAGCTCTTGGTCTTAAGTTTTGACGGATCAGCAAGCGTGAAGAAGAAGGTCGGCGCCTATAGTGCCATAGTGTGGAAGTTGCCACAATGGTCTATAGTTTCAGCTGCTGCTGATTTCACGCCGGATATTACTGTTAACGAGGCGGAGTACCGAGGTCTACTTCTATGTCTGGACCTGCTGTCGTCGCAAGAGAAGGGGCGAGTCATCATATGTGGTGACTCGAACCTAGTGATCAGGCAGGTCACCGGAGAGATCGACTGCAAGGCCCCACGACTAAGGACGCTAAATGATCGAGTAATGAAGGCATTGAAAGACCGTCCCAACCACGAGCTGTTGAACGTGAAACGGGACTGGAACAGAAGTGCCGACTACCTCGCGACCAAGGCCATGCAAGACCAGACCGGGGCTACGATCACCGAGAAGGCCGTTATGGATGAATCGATGAATATAAACAGGCTCCCCGAGGTGATCGGACCCAAGAACGCTCCGGACCAGGTGCATGTGATGGTCGCAACTAGACCGAAAGCTCGGAAGTCCCACCAACCGTTCCCGAAGGAAGGGTTGAGTGAATCTGTTGTGCAACGACTAAGGGCAGAACGGATCCTCAAGGCGCAGGACGAAGAAGAATGGATTGTGAATTTGAAGACCTACCTGCGTGGTGAATTGTCTAAGTTGACGAATGGTCAAGCAAAAGAATGTGCCAAGATCGCAGACAGTTACGAAGTGGATGAGGATGGTTTACTATATTAATGCCGCGATGCCGACCAAGACAGTGCAGACCGGTACCGATTGGCGAAATTGGTGATACCTGAGTTGCTGCAGCCGGATGTCCTCCATCACTACCATGTGAGTCTAGAAGGAGGACATCAGGGCATAGGCAGAACGTATCACAAGATCAGGTCCCACTTTCACTGGAGGGGTCTTTTCCGAAGTGTACAGAAATATGTGGGTTGTTGTACGGATTTCGAGACCGGAAAGGGTAGACCGGTAATCAAGGGGCGATCGCCCGGAAATATCGAAGCTACCTACCCTTTCCAGGTCATAGCGATGGACCATATACCGTCGCTGCCTAAATCGACATATGGCAATACTGAGTTGTTGATCTGGGTAGACCTGTTCACCCGTCTAGTTATTGCGAAGGAAAGTGCGTCCCGGTCTGCCGAGCAGATCGCCAAAAGTTACGAAGAATGCGTGTTCCGAAGGTTCGGCGCCAGCGAGGTCATCAGACATGACCGAGAACCCGGTTTCATGGCCGAGGTGTTCCGGTCGTTTAACAATATGCTGGGCCAGAAACAAAGCGTGACGATGGCATATCGTCCGCAAGCGAATGGATCGGCAGAACGTATGGTACAAACTATTACAAGATCAATCAAGATGTACGTTGCCGATCCAGACCAGCGCGATTGGGAAGAATACGCAGAAAGGCTGGTGTTTGCACTCAACTCGTCGACCGATCGGGTCCGAGGAGAAACACCTTTTTATCTTGCGTATGGATGGGACCCCCGACCTACTCTTGAAGCCTCGATACCTATTGGCTGCACTCGGACCCGCGATCGTGATGCTCGACGTAGGCGCATGCAGGTCCAGAAACATTACCAGCATGCAAGAGAAATTGTCAACGAAAAGTTACGTCAAGCTACACAAGACCGGGCAGACCGGAACAACAACCAGGTACAACCCCACGGTATAGAACCAGGGGCGAGGGTATGGTTGTACCTAGACCGAGTGAAGGAGGGCTATGCGAAGAAGCTGGCTCACATGTAGCACGGTCCTTTCCGTGTTGCCGAGCTGATTGGTGAACACGCTGCCCGTCTAGTAACAACCGGTACGGACTACAAGGTCTTCCCGATCGTACATGTGTCCAAGTTAAAACTGGTCCGAGAATTTCCTGATCGTCCCAAAATGCCCTGTCTAGTAGACGATGCAGAACGGTTTGATTTTGATGAATCATTACTGCCGCAAGAAAATTTGGGAACGACCGCTGGAGAAGGACGAATTTGAAGTGGAAAAGGTCTTAGATGTCCGATCGGTCAAGAAGACCAGGTTCGGCCGGCCCCACCGAGAATATCTGGTCCGATGGAAGGACCATGACGAAACAACTTGGATCGATGAGTCCGACCTGAACTGTGGAGCACTACTACGAGAATTCGAACGGGAACGAGTCAGTCGGAACCGTTTCGCAGTGATGCAGACCCATGAAGACCAAGACTAAGACATGCAGTAGCATCGGTCTTCCCGACCGGTGTCAAGAGGTGGAAGGTCTTGTGTCTTGTGTATTGTGTATTGTGAATATGTGACGAATTGGAATAGTGGAGTGACGAACGTGGATTGTTTTTTTCGCGATCTAAGTGGAACGGTTGGTGATAACGTGTCTAGTGCAACTCTGGAGAAAGTGGTGGAATTAGCTCAAGTGATTTGATGACCGAACATGTGAAAAAGAACGATGATATATATTAAGTGTTATCTGGTCGACTACTTACGACCTCACTCGCCATCCCCCCACAGACGGCCGACGGTCAACGACGGATGCTTTTCAACTTGGTCCTGGTACTGGTTACGCCAAGGTTCTTGTTGGTCTAGTTGGACCAAAGCATCCTTGAGGTCCAAGACCGGTGTAAAGCATCCAAGACCGGTGTAAAGCATCCAAGACCGGGGTACCATGTGCCACCGTGAGCCAGCATCCGGGTCATTTCGACGCGACGACGCGGCATATAAAGTACAACTGGATATAAGAACACATCGACTTCGCACTCGTGGGCCAGCATCCCGTCCAAAACATATTGGCACAGGGACTGCCAGGCCTCACCCGCTCTGATCCGACGCCGCTTGCGCTTGTTCTGGATGGTCGCCAAGCCAGGGTCTTGCCGAACTCGTTCAGAGTGAAGCACCAGATAGTGGGATGCCTCCCAGATGGCTTGGGCGTGAGTCTTGTTAAAATATTTCACCCGACTCATGAAAGCATTGGCCCACGGAGTCGAGTGGAAGATGAACCCCAGCTTGGGATGCTCGAAAATCTTCCACGGCGCGTCAGCGTACAAGCAGGAGATCTGTGCCGACGTGATCAAGTCCGGCCGCCATTCCGACGCGGCAGAAAATTTCTTCGCCGGCGGGAAAAGTCAATGGTCTGGACGAGAGAAAGACCGGGCCAGGAGCTGCTTGGTCAGGGTGGACCGGCGTAAACAACCGATCTGCCCTGGCGACCACGCCAAAGTATCCTCACGCGTTCGTGGCGGAAAGGAAGAACTGTCTATTGCCACGTTGGCCAACAAAGCATCTTTGTGGAGCTTGGAAGTCCCAGGCAAGACCGTAGGTGTTGAGTTTGTCGACACATGAGGTGGTGGAACGCCACCATGCGGACAGGTCTTCTTGGTCTGCTCCGAAGTCGATGCAACTTGAACAAAACTTTCATGTGGACTTGTTCGCGACTTGTTGGGATGGGGACAGCAAACTCCAAATCACCGGAGTCTTCGCCGGAGTCATCCCAGGACGAGACCTCTGAATACTTGGCACGGTCAGCACCGGCGGTCGAGGGCGCTTGATTTTTGGAGATGTTACTGTCGTCATCCTCGTCCAAGCTTGGGCCCACGAGAAGCGCCTGCGTCTTGGCTCGCTTATGGGGCACCTCACGCTTCCCTTAGAGTTCAGGGTCGCACGCTATGCCCCGCGCCCTCGAGCTACACGGCGCGTCCGCGCGCTTCTTTGATTTGTGTGCAATTTCGGGCTGGAGAATTTCGGCCAATGAACGGCCTTGGTCTTGGTCCCGGTGTAGGTCCACCAAGGCGGTCGACGCAGACCGGTCTACGCTGGAGGCAGCAACCGGATGCCGACGAGGACGCAACAGGTCAACCAAGCGCTGATGACATTCTTTTAATACCGCCCGACGACCGTTCGCTGCCTGCGTCCAATCGTTCGACTTGCGTTCACAAGACTGGACCTCCTCGGTCTGGTCTTGAATCGAAATTCGGATCTCAGTGAGACGCCTCTCGAGGTCGTCGCTTTGAATGCTCAACGTGGTCTGGTCAAGAAGGTCTTCCGATTGATGCTGTTGGACCAGCACAAGCTGCTCCCGAAGATGAAGCTGATGAGCCTCCAAGCGGGTCAACCTATTGCGCGTGTTTATGAGTCCAGTCAAAACCTGACGCAGCTGGAGATCATGCGTGTTCGACTGCCGATCGGCGGCAAGCAGGGCATTGATCGCCTTGCTGATGCCAGGAGGTATACGGGCTGGAAGTATACGGGGTGAAGACAAACGAAGGTTAGAACAGGTCCAAGGTGAAGACCGGACATGCATGCTTACGATGTGTCGCCTGTTGAGCAATCTGCTCCTGGAGACGTGCGATCTCTTCAAGTGCGTCTTGCAACTGCGCGTCAGTCCCGGTCTGATGCCCTGCCGATGTCTGAGGTGCAGTAGAACGATGGGGGCTGCCAGACCGGACCGACCGGAACCGGGCGAAGTGACATGCGATGACGTGGTATGCGAGGTGCCTACAAGAACGGTCGTTAAGGAAACACAAGAAGGTGAAGTCCAGCAGTGCAAGTACCTGGAACGGATGAAGAAGATAGTTGCTCCATGTCGGAAAAGTCTGAATGACAAAGGTTCAACTGAAATTGATGGACGAGGTCAGACCGTTGTCGTTGTGCGACACGGTCTGACTCAGGGGCGGCTGTCGAGAAGCGTGCCCAAAATTTGGCACACTTCTGGTCAAGTTTCGTCAAGGCATTTGGTCTAATTTCGGATTGGTTTAAACAAGGGGGGCTTTTCAGCCTATCGGACTCAATAAGTGTCAAGAACGCAAGTTTTGGTGAGTCACCTGACTTTGGGTATTTTACATATTTTTGTGGGGGTACATTTAGGGACTATAGGGTAGTAGTATTTTAGCTGTGGTTTTTCCAAGTAAGAAGTCTTTTGGTTGCTTGATTTTTCTAAGTAGAAGTCCTTTGGTCTTGGTTCACATCACAGCTAGGGGTCGCCGTTCTTCCCTTTTCGTACACTAGTCGCCTCCGCCCGCCGCGGAGTGTTTGGGGACAGAGGGTAGAATTATCCCCTCTCGCCCATTATACCCGGTCTGGACGCGCCGCACGCGCACATTGGCCCACCGGAAGTCCCTCGACGGGAGTACGATTTGGCGATCTCAACACCTCAACTCAAGTACGTTTGGAACGTGCTATTCACTGGATTGGTCTTGGCGTGGAGATATCGTTTATGGAGTTTCACGAGTATATTGGGTCTTTACACGGACATATTGGATTGTTTTAATATTGGTTGGAAACTAGACCGGTTTTGGTCTTATTTCGTATTGGTCAGGGGCTAGACCGAAACGGTCGGTCTACCCTCTATTATTTTGTATGGGTCAGGTCTTGATCGTTTGGACGATCGACCTATTGGAAGTTATCTCTTGGAAGTGTTTTTGGTCTGTTTGTGTCTGTGGTGAAGAGTTCCGCCCCATAGATACCTACCCAGATCGGTCTTCTATATTCAAGACCGCTTCGATCCAATCTGCGATCCCGATCCACCGAGTGTGTAACTAGCCCATTCCATCGGGTACACAAGGTGAGATGGACACTAAACAATCGGACAAAGTGGGTTCTGATGACTACCGGTCGTCTGCTTGCAGCGGACGATCGGACCAGATCTCGAGTGGTGTCCGCGGAGTACCCCCTCCGAAAGTTGGAAGGCTGGGCGCGATGGTGGTAGTCAGGTTATCGATGCCAATGTTTTCGATTTCGAACTGGACTCCACCACAATCGTGGGCACAACTGTGTGTGTAACCCTGTGTACAACTGTATGTACAGTTGCAGGTACATGGACGGTGCATAGACGGGGCATCGTGAGAAGGGACGACTAGGTACGGATACCTAACGGTTAGCGACGGACGACAGAGAAATCAGGTTGACTGGACGACGGAATACTTGGGAATAGGTAGTTCTGATTGGTTGTGGGGTGGAGCGGCTGATCGAAGTTTTTGAGACTTGATCAGGCGGTACCACGGCGCCCAGACTGCCGACTAACGAAGGGGGTCCTCCGGATGTCTTCGACTGCTTGTGTTCTTGATCACCTTGTGTACCCGACGGCTAGTCGTGGGTCGCTCCTCAGGTGGCGGGGACAGCGCACAGCGAATTCTTGGTGCAAGATTGAATTAACTAACTTGTGACGATACAACCGATGCGATCAGGCGTGATCACGTGCGATCAGGTGCTTAAACCACGTCAATTAGCCGCGATCAGGCTTGATCGAGTTTGGGCCGATGCTAATAACCGACGATCAGCAATATTCCGTCTTGATCGCAAGTGCGATCAGGCGGCAGTGCGACGCGATCAGGCGCTGAAACGATGTAGATCAGTGGTAATCAGGCTTGATAAGGCTTTAGCTGACGTTAATAACCGTCGATCAACAATATTCTGTCTTGATCGCAGATGCGATCAGGTGTCTTGATCGCAAGTGCGATCTGGTACTCAAAGGCTCGATCAGGGGCTAAAAACCGCTGCCCAGTCGTAATATACCTTTATCAGACTTGATCAAGCACCGGAACTCGTTCAAGTAGCAGTTGGCGCGATTTGCGATCAGCGATCACGATCACGATTCGCAAAAAGTGTCCATCAGGTGTTGATCGGTAGAGGGGGGGTACTTGATCAGGCAGCGGAAGTCTTCACTGCCTGATCGCGGAGCCTCTAAGCCGTCAAACAGCTAAGGAACGCCCAAATCAATGCGCTCCTAGCCTAGACTATATGAGGAAAGGGTATTTATATTAAAATCCACCTAGAGTTCCCGTGGGGCGCTTAAAGCAGCCGAACTCTAGGGGCCAAACGTTAGTTTCACGGGGAAGAGGTGAGATCACTGCTCGATCACGTTCCGAAAACCAAAAAACCTTTAAACGAAGAACCGCAGACACTGCGGGCGGAGTTGAGGGGTGAGTTCTCACACTCTACGCCAACCGGTGGGCCAAAAACGCACTTAGTGCTCCCGCCCGGGACGTAGAGGTTTCAATAAGGTGGGGGCGCAAAGGTGCCTTCCCAAAAAACGATCAGCGCGATCGTACGCAAAAGGAGAACCTTAATTAGCAATTAAACCCTTAGATCTACCATGTTCCTACTTTCAACCAATCCGCATCGTCCATTCGAAACGCCTTCCGTCCATCAGTCGACCTGATTTTTCCGCTTGTTCCTTGTTTGTTCGCTGGTGTCCGCCGCGTACCTGTAAGTAATCAGCACATCTTCCGTGTCCCTTCTATATCCTGTCTATTTACACCACGGTGGTACGTACTACTGTACCCACGGTGGTACGTACTACTGTACCCACAGTGGTACACATGGCGGTACCTAATTATGTACTACTGTATCCACTACCTGCGTCCACTATCAGGCCCCTAATTTAGGTCCTAATATTAGTCATAATATTAGGCCCCCTATGGGCCTAATAAAATGTCCAACATTAGGCCCTATTTTAGCCTAATAAAAAAGTCCGCTTTACGACAACCGCCCCTGAGTCTTGTCCCAGCCGTACAGCGGTTGGGGCGAGGGTCGATCATGCCGTTGATTCTGGGAATCATACTGCCGTTGGAGAATTTGTCGTTGCACATCGATCATGTCACCCTCCAACTGTCGATCATCACCCATCATCTTCCCCTTCTCCCATCAATCAAGCCCGATTCCATCAGGCGGTTACCGTTGGGGATGTCCACTGCGATCTAACACTCGACTGTGGCCAAATGTGACAACTGCGATCAGGCTGTCTCGATCAGGCATTCACAGTCTGCTATGCCATCTTCAACGGACAGCTTGTAACCCCACATCACCAACGTTCCTGCCAGCTGCGGATAAGGCCGAAGCTGATCAGGCGATCGCCGCGATCAAGCAGGCCTGCGATCTGCAAGAGGCTCTCCGTGCCAGCAACGAGCAGGTCGCCTTGTTGTCTGTCTCACTCGACATGAGTGAAGACACGGTTGCGATGCTTCGTCGACGGCTCACTCGTACCCAACGTGACGCGGCGGACCGGAAGAAAGAAATCGAGGGAAGCCTTAAAAACTGGAGCCGCTGCGCGATTTTATCAACGCTGCGGTCAGGAAGCTCGAAACCCCGTTAAAAGACGCCAAAAGCACTATCGCCGATCAAGAGCAGACCATATACGATCAGGGTGTCCAGATCCGGGAGCTGGAGTGTCGCAACGACCGTGAACGTTACCTGCGATCAACCCTTGACGACACAATTGCATACCGAACGAAGGAATTGGAGCAACTCGAGCAGCGTGTATCCACGTTGCATCACGAGCGCGATCAGGTTACTTCCCGCAATGTGCGCTTGGTCCAACGGGCGGTAAGTCTCACTACCGAGGTGGACAAGTACAAGGATCAATGCGATCGCCTCCAGAAGGATGGGTCTGAATATTCGGTCGATCGCGTTTCTTCAATCAATACATTCTTTCGATCATGTCATTTCACTGTTGTCCTTTGTCCTTAAATGCATAATATAAATTGGTTGTCCGTCGGCTCATCTGCCGTATCCAATCACCATACCTCGCAACATCCATCGTAATCACACCACTACAAGTCGTTCATTGTACCTCCATTAATCGTGAGTTTCATCAACCATTTCTGCGATCAGAGATTTTTTGATCGTGATTCCTGATCGGTACGTCGACCGCGCGCTAGTTTGACTCTTTCATTTTTTTCATCCACTTGCATGACGTCGAAACGATGTCTGTTCACCATCTTTCTTTCGAAATCCTTGATCAAGGCATCACAATTCAAATCTGCCTCGTCTACCCACGACGGCTAGGAATACCCCTTCCAGTAGACTTGATATTCTCGTAACGTCCTTCCATATCTAGTCTTTCGACCCGATCGCACATCGGTAATACGATCAACTTCAAATTCATCGGGATCTAGCTTCCTTTCCCAGCTATCTTCAGGTAGCAAAGCTTCGTCGAAGTCGAAACGATCTTCTATTCCAGCTCCTAGCACATTAGTGGGACGATCAGGAAATTCCTTGACTAATTTCAACTTGGACAGGTGTACCACTGGGAACATACGATAATCGGTGCCGGCGGTGACCAATCTCGCTGCATGATCGCCGATCACCTCCTCAACTCGGAAGGGTCCATGCCACATATGCGCCAGTTTCTTCGCGAACCCTTATTTCACCCGATCAAGGTACAACCAGACCTTTGAGCCAGCCTCGATCTTGTGCGGCGTCACCTGATCGTTGTGTTTCTCAGACCGATCAACCATCGATTGGTGCAATCGAGTGCTCACTTGATCGCGGGCATATCGGTAGTCTTTTTGCAACTTATATCTCCACCGACGAGCGTCTCGATCTTTACGTCTAATACCGCCCAGTTGTAACGTTGATTCCAACGACGATCGTAGGTCCCACCCATACGCTAAATAGAATGGGGTTTCGCCGCGGATGCGATCAGGGGTTGAGTTTAGTGCGAATACCAGGCGTTCTGCATAGAAACTTCAATATTTTTGTCCAATATCCGACAAATACATCTTGATCGCTCGCGTAATCGTCTGCACCGTCCTTTCCGCCTTGCCGTTCGCCTGTGGTCGATATGCCATAGTGGCACTCTGACGTTGTCCCACGATTTTGTTGAACGCGCGAAATACTTCCTACATAAAACCAGGTTCTCGATCATGCCTGATCACCTCACTAGACCCAAACCGTCGGAACACGCATTCTTCATAATTTTCGGCGATTGCTTGCGCGGTACGGGACGATCCAGCTTTCGCGATCACCATACCCGTGAACAAATCTGTCCAAATCAGCAGTTCCGTATGTCCATCCGTTGATCGGGGCAGCGATGGGATATGATCCATGGCTATCACTTGGAATGGGTACGTCGCCTCGGTATTTCCCGGCGACATGCCCTTGATCGTAGGCTGGCCCTTCCCTGTTTCGCAATCCACGCATTGCCCGACAAATCTTTGTACGCTTCGGAATAGACCACGCCAATGGAAATACCGTCTGATCCGCTGATATGTACGCCCTATGCATTGGTGTCCTCCTTCCAAACTCACGTGATAGTGGTGGAGGACATCTGCGTGCAAGGTCTCGGGTAGTACCAGCTTAATTGACGATCAGCGATCATCTTGATCATCCCCGGTTTTCCTTTTAGCCGCATTTCCACAGTAAATCAGTAATCCTTGTTCGTCAACATCATAGTTGTCAGCAATTTTCGCACACTCCTTCACCTCGTCTGCGCTCAATTGGATAACGTCACCGTACAGATAACACCGCAAATCGTGGATCCATTTCTTTTCATCCTGTGCCTTTTTCACCCGTTCCATTCTTATTCCGTCTACTGGTACATCGGTCCATGTTGACGGTCGTGGTTGCCGGTGGTTAAGTGATCGGGTCGTCACTAGCACTTGCGGGGCGGATTGATCTTCGTTCCATGTAATTACTTCGGGTAGACGGTTGAGATCAACTAATCTTTCCAGCTGTTTCTCATCTTCGATCTCAACTCTTGTTCCACCCTGCATAGCCATGGTGGTAATGTGATCTGCACTCCTATTCCACTCTCTCTTGACATGTACCAAATCATGATCAATCCACTCGCGTAGGAGGTTAAATGCACGCTGCTGTAGCACTTGTAATCGCGGAGCTTTGCACTCCATTTCTCCTCGCATTTGACGGATCACCAAATTAGAGTCCCCACACACGATCACCCTTCCTTTGGGATATCGTGCCAACAAGTCCAGACTTAAAATCAACCCGTGGTATTCTGCTTCATTCACCGTGATATCCGGTGCATGATCGGCGATCGCGATCATAATCTTCCATTCCGGTAACTTCCACACAATTGCACCAAATGCACCCACACGTCGCTTGACACTTGCCGATCCATCAAAACTGATCACGTAAAGTTCTTCACCTTTTTAACCGTGGGAGGTGGTACTTCGATCATCTGCCGCGGTTGCTTTTTCGGTGCGATCGCGACCAACGCTTCATCAATTTCGGTGAGAGGGGTGATGCTTGCGGCTAACGCCCCTAGCACCTCCTCTTCTCCATGCACACATTTCTTGATCTCGATGTCCCACTGTGATAGGATCGCATCCCATCTACCTAATCGTCCGTCCAACTCATTGGATGTTAGTAACCACTTCAATGTAGATAGACGTGATAAAACGGTGATCGTCTTTCCGACCAGCATCGTGAAATAAACATCCGAAATTCGTAAAAGCGCCAGAACTTCCTTTTCGACGGGGCTGTAATTCAGCTCACCGCTTTTCAACGTTCGGCTAGCGAATGCGACGGTATGATACACTTGATCGTATTCTTGTAATAGAGCGGCGGATACTGCCCATTTGCTAGCGTAAACCACGATCACCGGCGTCTTGTCCTGGTCAAAGTGTCGCAGGGTTGGAGCTGATGCAATCTTCGCCTTCAGCATGCTGAATGCCACTTTTGCTCTAATTAGTCGATCATCCTCGTGATTTGATTCCGCCTCACTATGTGATCGTTTCTTCAACTCTTGATAATCTATCTCCCTCAATTCGTAAAGCAAGGCGGCATAGATTGCGAAATCTTCAATAAATCGACGATAGTAATTTAGGCTTCCCAAGAACGATTGCATAGCACGTAAGGTGCCAGGGAAAGGCGAATTGATCAGATCGTCCAGGTTCTTTGGATTTGTTTCTAACCCGTGGCAAGAGACGTGATGTCCAAAATAGGGCACTTCGCTTCTCCCCCAGTACGATTTAGCCACGCTGATCGACAAATTCCATTGATCGCACTTTTCCAGCAAGTGCCGCACCTTATCGCATAGGGTGGACCAAGTAGGTGCAGGGATTAATATATCATCGATATATGATCGCCGTTGCAGCACAGACGGGCCCGGCGCTTGGTCGGGTTCTACTGCTGTAAATACATCAGATGATTCATCTGCACCGTCTTTGACCCTAAGATATCCATATAGTGCATTGTCGATCAACCGCTGATAAATTTGCGGAGCATTCTTGAGGCCAAAGGGCATCCTATTCCACTCAAACAATCCAAACGGAGTGACAAACGCCGAAATTTGACGTGCCCGATTGGTCATAGACACGATCCAGAAACCACGCGCCATATCCAACGAGCAAAACCACAACGCTTTATCCAAATCTTCGAGTAGATCGGTGATCAGGGGCATTGGGTACACCATCAAACTCGTGAGTTGATTCACCGCGCGATAATCGATGCAAAGACGTATATCGACCCCATTCTTTTTCACGTGATCACTATAGGCGATGCCCAGGGTGACGTTGACGGCTGAATAATCTTAGTTGCTAGCAACCCCTTGATCAGGGCCGACAACTTCTCGTGAAATTGTGGAGCCACTTTCCGGCACTTTTGGCCGATCGGGCGCGCATTACCCACATCGATATCACAAACAACTCCTCGTGCAGCGGGGGGTAGCGCGTTTCCCTTCCCGATCAACAGATATTTTTTCGCCCAAATTATTTCGCGAAGTTGATCTATCTAAGTCTCCTCCACTGTGTTGACTGTGGGATCTCCGACTAGAAAATCATCTTTGGTTACTTCTTCGGTGCTTGCAGACACTTCGGGTAACGTAGCAAGCTGCTTCTCCAATTCTTCCACATACAAATCTCCACCTTCGTGATAACAAACCTGATCGTCAATAGGTGTCACGTCGAATTCGCTGGGGCTAACTGAGACAGGGTGATTACACGCATCTTGAGTAGGTGTATCGCTTGAAACAGGCTGTTCAACTCCATGATTGAGGGTCGGACCTTTCACTTCCGGCCCCTGATCGCACCGCTCTTGCACCCCTTGCATCTTTTGCGCCCCTTCGGTTACCAACGCTACAGATGCGACGATCGTGTCCGTAGGACGTACTAAGATACTTCGAGGAGTTGGATACTCCTTCTTCTCGACTAATGGACCCTGATCGACACTTTCTTGATCGTCAGATACCAGATCGGTGGAGGCTTGATATGCCAGATTTTGCCACTCTTTGTAACGGTTGGACCCGATCGAAACAAATCCGGGGCGGCGGGGCACATCATATTTGTTCATCCAAATACCTAAAATAGTATCTTCTTGAACAATGATGGGGTGATCGACGATGTTCGTAACACGTAAATACCTCAAATTGCCCGCGCCCCTAGCGATAGTGGGGACCCAATCTCTTCCACGAGTAATCCACAACTTGCGAGATCGCTGATCGTAAATTCGTACTTCGGCTGATCGACCTACTGGGATCTGTTCATCCTGTTCGAGCTTCATATAATTACCGCTCGACCCATACAACTGTCGACGTCCCTCCAGTGGTATGATCACTTCGTCAGGTAAACTTAGTGCGCCATGAGCGATATCTAATCGAACACCAGCTGATATCATGAAATCCATACCCAATATGGCATCTTGACCAACAAGTTTGCCCACCCATGCCTGGAAATAATAAACCAATGAGCCCGCTAGCGTGATCTTGATTTTTGCACGTCCTTCTGTTTGGTATGCACTTTCTCCAATGCCGACACATTCTTGTGTTTGACTCTTGTCAATCTAACAACCCACCTTACGAGCAAAGGTTTAGTCGATGATCGACACTTCGGCACCAGAATCGAATAATATCATAGCTCGCTCGTTATTGATTTTTCCACTCGCCTTGGTTTGCTTGAACCATTTCTTTGGCGAGTGATATTTCCAATATCCACGTGATTCGCCTGGAAGGAATTCGACTTCCATGATCACAGGTGATCGAGAAAACTCATCAATATGGAAATTAGCCAATTGTGGTAAATCAAGCTGATCGCGTTTTTCCTTATCTCTTGTTGCTACTCGATCAGCCCTCTTCTTATCCACAAATGCAAAAATACACAAACTAGAACGCTCGTCTCGTACCAGATTCCAACCTGGCGAGCGTCCTAGTTTAACAAATCTTCGGCTTCCTTGGGCAACAGTCCTGCATGCTTGGTAGGGTTATACCACTGGCGGTTGCGGTTGTAAAATTCTTCCATAGGGCACTTCCCCGCATCGTGAATCTCGCCGCATGCTCGGCAGACGTACAGGCATTGATCGGTGGGGTGTCCTTTCTTGCCACACTCCAGGCAAGTCAGGCGGTTCCAGCAACGTAAGTTGTCGTGTCTGATCGATCCACAATGACTGCACTTCTTTATCGCCCCTTGATCAACTGCGTTGGAGTCGCTTCGCCTGATCGTGACTCGCCAGGCTGATCGTGCGCCCCTGGTTGATCGCGCATAGTAGCAATCATATAGCGGCGCTGATTGCCATCACTTCCACTATCATCAGCACGTGATTCTTCTCTCCCAGACGTTACCTTGATCGCACGTACGCCCCTAGGCTTTCGCGTCGCGGCCGGTGATCGATCGTCGCCGGATTTTTGGCGGAATCTGCTGGTGCCTACTGCCGCTGCTGGATGATACCACTTGTTGCGAGCGTATGCCCGCAACGTTTCTTCCACGTCCGAAGCACGATCCAAGCGTAGGAGAGCCAGCTGATCGGCGAGTTCGTGATTGGCCAGAGTGTCCAGAAAATGTTGGACATGTTCGCGCAGATTTTCGGGCGGTCCATCTCTGATCGGTAACTTAGCTCGCAGTCCCGCCACATTCAGTCGGTGAAAATATTCGATAGGACTTTCGTCTGATCGCTGCTTCATATAATAATACTGGCGGGATACCGATTGACCAGTTCCACAGTATTGTACTTCGAATTCATCCACGAGACTTTTCCAACTTGATCGGGTGGTTCTACTCAACTGTCGATGCCAGTTGCGCGCTGGTCCCTTCAGTAAATCGCCCAGGATTAGACACTTTTCAGAATCAGAAGCTTGATCGCGCATAAATGCTGACTTGAGACGAATGATCAAGTTCCTCGCTTGATCTTCATCCCCTTCTTTTCCCGAAAAATTCTTTCAAATCGCTGATCGCAGACATCCGAATTCTGGCAATTGGCTGCTGATCAGGTGTCCCAGTATACGCGGATGTCACTGTGGCTCGCCGTGGCAGTGTGATCGGTTCATCAGGGTCGACGTAGTCAATTTGAGACCGTTGATCGTGAAACGAGTGCACGGATTCCATATCCACATCTTTTACCGTCGTCGACCTATCTGGTTTCGACTGCTGACCACGCAACGAGTGTGGTCTCCATATCGACATCCTTGATCGACGCAGCTCTTCCTTGATTTGGCTGGCGGATTTTGGCGCCAACGACTCCAGGTGCCCACTTACTGCTCTCTTCAGCTAGAAACTTCTTCATGGCTTTGTCAAAAAAGATCTGCCACTGTGGCCCTTTATCGTTTTCTGTCTTGATCGACTGAGGTTCCGTCTTTACAACCGGCAATTTGGAGTTGTCCTTTTGGCAAACTTCCATTCTGGTTATCTTGGGCTCCATACTCCCAGCGCTACTTGACTCAATTCCCTGATCGTCACCCTCTGAAGGGGCAGATTCGTAGCACGATGACCCCGAATGTCCCGCTACGTTGATTGACGGACTTGCCTCAATCTTCAACGGGGATTGTGGTGGTGAACTGGGGAAATATTCATCGTCTGCTTCGCCCACGATGGGTATCAACAGGGAATACAACATCTGGGTGGCCTCTGCCAGATCTTCGGAGTCCTGATCGAATACTTCCTCGGCATCGTAGGCGCCTGTTATCAGACCAGCCTGCTTGATCAGGCGTATTAGTCTTAGCACAATCGTTAGCTTATCTTTTCCCTTCGTGATTGGCTGGTTGACCGGTCTACTCAGCTTCCCGCTGATCGTGACCCCGAGCCGGTTCATGATCGAGTTCGTCATCAGGTAATCTTCTAGGTGCTCTAGGTAAATCTTTTGGTAAAACGTCTTTACCAGATCGGCTTCCGTTGGCGGCGTACTTGATCGGCTTTCGTCGCTCTCCGACCCAGGCGCTTTGATCAACATCTTCGGTTGGTCGGTCTTGTAATACTTCTCCATCGGATCCCAATCTGGATCATTATATACACGTATTTTTGGCGGATCATAACGCAAGTTATGATCCGCATGGGCTCCCGAAGGAGCCTCGGGAGGTGGTTGAGGCTTCTCCTCCTTTACGTCATCTGGATTCCTCCCCAGGTCCTGATGATCGGCATTTCCTTTCTTCTTCAGGCATGACGACGGCGAACTGCCTTCCGTCGGCACAACCACCTCCTCTTTTTCCACCTTGATTTTCACCTCTGCTTCAGCTTCCGTTTTCACTTTCACATCCGCGCTATTTTGCGTAGAATTGCGGTGATATCCCGCGTCGCCCAAAGATCCGGGCACGCGCACCATTGTGGTGGAGCGGCTGATCGAAGTTTTTGAGACTTGATCGGGCGGTACCACGGCGCCCAGACTGCCGACTAACGAAGGGGGTCCTCCGGATGTCTTCGACTGCTAGTGTTCTTGCTCACCTTGTGTGCCCGACGGCTAGTCGTGGGTCGCTCCTCAGGTGGCGGGGACAGCGCACAGCGAATTCTTGGTGCAAGATTGAATTAACTAACTTGTGACGATACAACCGATGCGATCAGGCGTGATCACGTGCGATCAGGTGCTTAAACAACGTCAATTAGCCGCGATCAGGCTTGATCGAGTTTGGGCCGATGCTAATAACCGACGATCAGCAATATTCCGTCTTGATCGCAAGTGCGATCAGGCGGCAGTGCGACGCGATCAGGCGCTGAAACGATGTAGATCAGTGGTAATCAGGCTTGATAAGGCTTTAGCTGACGTTAATAACCGTCGATCAACAATATTCTGTCTTGATCGCAGATGCGATCAGGTGTCTTGATCGCAAGTGCGATCTGGTACTCAAAGGCTCGATCAGGGGCTAAAAACCGCTGCCCAGTCGTAATATACCTTTATCAGACTTGATCAAGCACCGGAAGTCGTTCAAGTAGCAGTTGGCGCGATTTGCGATCAGCGATCACGATCACGATTCGCAAAAAGTGTCCATCAGGTGTTGATCGGTAGGGGGGGGGACTTGATCAGGCAGCGGAAGTCTTCACTGCCTGATCGCGGAGCCTCTAAGCCGTCAAACAGCTAAGGAACGCCCAAATCAATGCGCTCCTAGCCTAGACTATATGAGGAAA
>CM047585.1:17517066-17529439 GCA_026184515.1 Peronosclerospora sorghi
GGTTTAGTTGTCCATACCGTACCTTAGTACTTTATGGCAAAAATGAAAATTGTATTAGAATAATTCTTTGTGACAGGCCGGGGTTCATCATCGTTTAATGGTTTTCTTTGTGACAGGCCGATTCGTTCTCGGTTGAATAAATAGACTAGGGGATGGTACCCGTGTGGTGGAGTCAAGTTCAAAATCGAACACCGAAGTGTCGAGAACCTGACCACCGTCGTGCCCAGCCTTCAAACTGACGGGGGAGATACCCCGCGAACCTTCGCCTACGATCCGATCTGATCGTCCGCTGCTAGCAGACGACCGATCATCAACAGAGGACGCCTGGTCCGATTCGTTCTTCATCTCACCTTGTGTACCCGATGGAATGGGCTGGTTTCACACTAGGTGAATCGGTGCTGGGAATCGACTTGAGGTCTAAAATGCGGGAAATTGTTCTGGGTGGTGTACCCTGGGCGGAACGCTTCACCCTGGCTACGGGCAGACCAGTTATACTTGGAGTAAGTATACTCCAAAGGGCAGATCGCTCAACCGATCGTAGAGCCCAACCAATATGAGAATAAAAGTCCAATAATCCAATATGGAGATCCAAATGAGAACGTGATAAACTCCACGAACGATATATCCACATGATAATCCAAAACTTGATGACACGTTCCAAACGTGCGTAACTTGAGCTTGAGTATCCGGCCAATGTGTACTCCCGTCGAGGGACTTCCGGCGGGCCAAGTGCGTCTGTAACGCGTCCCGGCCGGGTATAATGAGCTAGAGGGGATTACTCGACCCTCCGCTCCCAAACACTCTGAGGCGTGCAGAGGCGACTGATGTACAAAGCGAAAAAAGCTAGCGACTTCTTGTTGAGTTTAAGTGAGGCCTAAACGGTAAAACCAACACAAGCAAAACCAAAACTAATCTACCTACGGTTCCCAATATGTACACACATGAAAATACGTAAGTACACGCAATCTCATGTGACTTACCCAAATCCGTGTTCCTGACACCTCTTGAACTTGATAGGCTTAAAAGCCTCCTGGATTTCCACCAATTCGATCGCCGATAAGCCGATCGGTGTGCTGCTGACAAAAGGCGACCAAAATTCTTGAGTCCGCTTCGCCACAGCCGCCCCTGAGTCTGGTCGCAGCCGCGCAACGGTAGCGGCCTGATCTCATCATATCCAGATCTTCACAGAAGCGGACTTCACCAATGGACAGATCTCCGAGTCCACCTTCGCGAGGTACTTGCCTTGTACCTGATCGTCTTGTAACCTCTCTTGACATTCTTTGCTACAGGTGCCCTGCGTTCCTCATCGCCCCATATCGATTCGCCGACTAGATCGGCCCGATCTGACAGCCCTCACAGCACTCCAGAGTCCGACAGGTCGGATGGGCATCAGATCGAGGTCTATCATCCCCGGAAAGCAGTCCGGGAGCTTCAGTCTTAGTTGGCCATCAAGGATTCTTCACTCCTGCAACTGCGGAAGGAGATGGATACGTTGATCCCCATATACACGAAGTTGCAGGAGTTGATTGCTGAAAACGTACATCTCCGGGCCCAGATCGCCCAACAAGCAACGCGAGGTAAGCCGATCGGTCTCTATCTTCATCTTGGATCTACTCTAACCTTCCTTCGCGTATAGATCGGCTGCCAACCGACATCGCCAAAGCGTTTGACTCCCTACTCGCGGCTGATCTGCAGTCCCATCACCACTGCGATCAGCTCCGACCGATCTTGGACGGGCTGATCGGCGCACGACATGATCTGTCTCGTTTGGAGGCCTACAGGTCACACCTCCGGGAACAGCTTGCGGAGGTCAACCGGTAAATGTTGTAGGATCAGTCCGATCGGACTTTACTCCGCACCCAACAGGGTGACCTGTAGAGGCAGATCGGCAAGTTGCAGGTCGTGGTCAAGGACACGATCAAGAAGGTCGAGTCCTTCCAGAGCCGATCGGACGCCTAGACCCAGGAGTCAAACCGTCGTTGGGCGGCCGTAGATCGGTGCCACCAACAGTTGACTGACTTGCTGTACCGGAGTTCGGATGCAGGCTCTAGCTTTGACCAATCTGCATCGTCCGCTCTGATCGATCTGCACGAAGATCGGAAGCTACGCCATTCATTGGCCAAAAGTCGATATTCCAAAAGTTTCCAAGAAGCGTAAGGACGCGTCGAAGGGCTCAAGGGCGCGGGGAGTAGCGCGCGACTTCGAACTCGAGGAGAAGCGAGCGGTGCCTCAAAAGAAAGCCAAGACGCAGGCGCATCTTCCAAGCCCAAGATCGGACGCAGCCGACACATCCATCATCATCAAATCACATGCGCCCTTACGCCCCCGCGCTGCTCACACAAAGCATATGGAGATCTCCTCCGGAGAGGACTCGGGGAACGAATCGGGAGATTCTGAGTTCTTGTTTACTGCTTTGTACAAGTCCCTATCCGATCAACACCGAGGTCCTGTTCCAGCGAAGCCTTCATCGGGGGCTGATCAGGTGATCAGCTCCCAGGGTGATGGTGTTGCACGAACGCGTGAGTTAGCCGAATAGGTGCCTTTGTTCCAGCCCGGCAAATCTGGTCTGCGCCATCACGCCCGATTGAAAGGGGTGTCGATCGGAGATCGACCTCTTCCATCGCTGACTTCAGATGCCACTTTGCCATGGTCACCGGGGCAGATCGGTATCTTGCACCGATCAGCCCTGACCAAGCAAGATCTAGCCCGGTCTATGTCTCGACCAGATTTCTGGCTCTTCCCTCCAGCTTCGAAAACCCCTGACCCGTCTGCGTGGCGGACGGATCTAGTCACAGGACCGCAAATCGCCTGTTTGTATGCAGATCGACCATGGGCAGTGCTACTCAGTGCCAAGTTGGACCCCATGTTCGCGTCGACTCCTTGGATCGATTCGCTTCTGGGTCGACTTCGGTCTTTTAATACAGCCCACTTCCAGGTGATCTTGTAGTCCACCAACTATCTCATCCTTCCCGCTGGTAGGGCGCTACGTGACCATGACTTGATCCTGTTTCGGAAGCGCCGAAACAGCACCGGAGTCGGGAGGGCGAGGCCTGGCTGACCCTATGCCAGTTTATTGTGGAAGGGATGCTGGCCCGCGAGTGCGACATCGACATCTTTATGTATCCGGTGTTTCTTCATATGGCCAAGCGTCGCGTTGAGAGCCCCGGGGCGTTGACTGAGGACGGCATCTGGTATCCCGGTCTTCATTGTGACGAGCAGATCGTAGACCTGAAAAACGCCTTGATCCAGATCGATCAGAAGGAGCCCTGGCGCAATCAGCATCAGGACCAGATCGAAGACCATCCAGCATTAACTATCGGTCGTCTGTGGGGTGATTGCGAATTTTGATGCGGCAGATAGCTGACCAGATAATCCATAATACATGTCATCATTCCTTCAAAATTCCTGATCACCTGATCACTTGACCAAATTTCATCACTTTCTCCAAACTCTCACCAACACGTTATCACACACAGTTTCCATTCACGTCGCGAAAATTATCACCACGTTCGTCAATACACTACTCCAGTTCATCACAGTTCATCATGCTAATTCACAATAATTCAGACCTTACACATATTCACACCGATCGATATACTGATCGGTGCTACTGCGTGTCTTGATCTTCATCTTCATGAGTCTGCATCACTGCGAAGCGATTCCGACTGACTCGTTCTCTCTCGAACTCTCGTATCAGTGCTCCACAATTTAGATCGAGTTCGTCTATCCAAGTTGCTTCGTCATGATCCTTCCAGCGGACCAGATAATCTCGGTGGGTGCGACCGAAACGCTTCTTCTTGACCGTTTGGACATCTGGCACCTTTTCCACCTCGAATTCATCCTCTTCCAATGACCTTTCCTTTCCCAACTGTCTTCCGGCAGCTTCGTCAAAATCGAATCTCTCCGCTTCGTCCACCAGAGAGGGCATTTAAGGCCGATCGGGGAACTTTCTGACCGGATTCAGTTTGGACACATGCACGATCGGAAAAAACTTTATAATCCGTGCCGATCGTGATCAGACGGGAAGCATGCTCACCTATCAGCTCTGCTACACGGAAAGGACCGTGTCACATATGAGCCAACTTCTTTGCATAGCCTTCCTTGACCCGATCGAGGTATAACCAGACCCTCGCCCCTGATTCAATACCATGAGGGCGGACCTGATCGTTATTCCGATCTGCTCGATCTTGCGTAGCCTGACGCAACTTTTCATTGAAGACTTCTTTTGCATGCTGATAATGCTTCTGGACCTGCATGCGCCAAGGACGGGCATCGCGATCGCGGGTCCAAGTGCAGCCGATCGGTATCGCCGCTTCAAGTGTCGATCAAGGGTCCCATCCATACGCCAGATAGAAAGGCGTTTCTCCTCGGACCCGATCGGTTGAAGGGTTGAGTGCGAATACCAGTCTCTCTGCATACTCATCCCAGTCACGTTGGTCTGGATCGGCCACATACATCTTAATGCCCTAGTTATTGTCTGCACCATGCGTTCAGCCTATCCGTTCGCTTGCGGACGATATGCCATCGTCGCGCTCTGCTTCTGGTGTAGAATGTTATTGAACGATCGGAACACCTCAGCCGTAAAACCGGGCTCCTGATCGTGTCTAATAACTTCGCTGGCGCCGAACCTTCTGCACACGCATTCCTCGTAACTCTGGGCAATCTGATCCGCAGATCGGGATGCACTAGCCTTTGCGATCACCAGACAAGTGAACAGGTTGATCCAGATCAGCAGTTCAGTGTTTCCGCGTGTCGATCTGGGCAGCGGCGGTATGTGATCCATTGCTATCACCTGGAAAGGGTAAGTAGCCTCGATATTTCCGGGCGATCGGCCCTTTATTATCGGTCTGCCCTTTCCGGTCTCGCAATCTGTGCAACAGCCCACATATTTCTGCACGCTCCGAAAAAGTCCTCTCCAGTGGAAGTGGGTCCTGATCTTGTGGTATGCCCTGCCTATGCCTTGATGTCCCCCTTGTAGACTCACATGGTATTGATGAAGGACATCCTGCTGTAGCAACTCAGGGATCACCTGTTTCGCTAGTCGATCTCGATCGGCACTGTCTTGATCAATGTCAAGGCAGTAATACAGCAATCCATTGTCGTCCACATAGTAACTGTTCGCGATCTTGGTACACTCTTTCGCCTGATCATTTGATAACTTGGACAGTTCACCGCGCAGATAGGCCTTCAAGTTGACGATCCACTCTTCTTCGTCCTGCGCCTTGAGTATCCGTTCCGACCTTAGCTGTTGTACAACGTACTCACTCAGCATTTCCTTTGGGAACGATCGGCGAGACTTCCGAGTTCGCGATCTAGTTGCCGCCACCACATGCACCTGATCAGGGCTGTCCTTGGGCTTCATCAACTCCGGGAGCCTGTGTATGTTCATAAGTTCATGTAGAACGGCCTCCTCGGTGATCGTCGCCCCGATCTGGTCCGCATGGCTTGGGTCGCGAGGTGATCGGAGCTCCTGTTCCAATCCCGTTTCATGTGCAATAGCTCGTGGTTGGGATATTCTTTCAGTGCCTTCATCACCCGATCATTCAGCAACTTCAGCCGTGTCGCCTTACAGTCGATCTCCCTGGTGATCTGCCTTATCACTAGGTTGGAGTCACCACATATGATGATTCGCCCTTTCTTTTGTGATGACAGCAGATCAAGACATAGAAGGAGTCCCCAATATTCCGCCTAGTTGACCGTTATGTCAGGAGTGAAATCGGCGGCGGCTGCTAGTATAGACCATTGTGGTAACTTTCACAGTATGGCACTATAGGCGCCGACCTTCTTCTTCACGCTAGCCGATCCGTCGAAACTCAAGACCAGGAGTTTCCCATCCCGATCGACGATCGGTAGCGGCAGCGAGATTGACTGTCGAGGTTGCTTCCTTGGGGAAATCGCCATCAGAGCTCCATCCACTTCAGACCGAGGGTTGATACTGGCAGCCAATGTGCCCAATATCTCCTCCTCTCACTTGGTGCACTTGACGACTTCGAGGGACCACTGTGACAAGATCGCTGACCATCTGCCGAGCCGACCGTTCATCCCATTGGCTGATAACAGCCAGGAAAATGTCGACTGTCTCGAAAGAACCTTTACAGATCGGCCGACCAGCAGGTTGTAGCACACATCCAAAATCCGTAGTAAAGCCAGAACTTCCTTTTCGACGATCCCATAGTTAACTTCGTTCGGCTTCAACGTCCGGCTCGTAAAAGTGACCGGATGGTACACTCCATCATGTTCTTGCACTAGAGTGGCAGAAATGGCCCACTTACTAGCAAACACAATGACGATCGGCATTTTTTCCGGATCGAAGTGTATGAGAATCGGTGCCGTGGAAATCTTGGTATTCAGCATATCGAAAGCAATATTTGCACTCTTCATGTGATCCTCTGCCTCCACCTGCGGAAAATCTGCGGGCAGATCAGAGTCGCAGCCCTCCCGTAAAGTTTCCCGATCTCCTTCGCGCAACATATGATAGTCGACTTCCCGGAGCTCGTACAGCACGGCCGCGTAAATCGCGAAGTCTTCAATGAAGCGGCTGTATAATTTAAGCTCCCTAAGAAGGACTGCATTGCCTTCAGTGATCTGGGAAATGGGAGGTTACTCAGTGACTCCAGATCCTTGGGATTGGCCTCCAACCCACTGATCGACACCATATGACCCAAATAGGCGACCTTGGACATGACCCAAAACCTCTTCACAGCACTGATCGACAGGTTCCAGCGATAACATGTCTCTAACAACCGTTCGACTTTCTCGCACAGATCACTCCATCACAAAGCAGGGATCAGAATGTCGTCGATATACGATCGCCTCCCCAGAACGGACGGTCTCCTTTCCCGATCGGGTTCACCCTCTGTAAATACATCATGGTTTTCGGTGGGGTTCCGATCGGTACTGATCTTAAAGTGTCCATACAATGCGTTATAGATCAGCCTCTGGTAGATCTGGGGCGCGTTCTTCAAACCGAACGACATACGATTCCACTCGAACAGACCGAACGACGTAACAAATGCGGAGATCTCGCGAGCCCGATCGGTCCTCGCAACCACCCAGAATCCACTTGCCATGTCCAGTGAGCAATACCATAGGGTCTTGTCGAGATCTTCTAGCAGATCGCTGATCAGCGGTATCGGATACACCATAAGCTTGGTCAACCGATTTACCAACCGATAATCGATACACAACCTGATGTCGACGCCGTTATTCTTTATCACAATCACGATCGGTGAGGTCCACGGCGAGGTCGACGGCTTAATGATCTTGGTAGCCAACAGGCCTTTAATAAGATCGGACAGTTTTTCGCGGTACTGTGGCGCCACACGTCGGCATCGCTGGGCGATAGGCTTGGAATCACCCACGTCGATGTCTCAGATCGCTCCGCGAGCAGCAGGGGGTAAGGCGTTGCCTTTACCGATCAGCAGATGTTTCTTTTTTCCATATGAGCTTCTTTAGCTGATCGATCTGGTCGGGACTGTTGACATCCCGATCACCCACTTGCAGATCGTCCAAGGTGACTTCGGGCGGATCAGCAGACACTTCAGGGAGGACTGCCATCTGGCTCTCCAGTTCCTGAATATATTGATCCCCGCCCTCATGGATACAAACTTGGTCGTCTTCCTGGGCAATATCACCCAAACCTTCATGATCGGTTGAACACTGCTGTTCCCGACCGGCGGTCCGCCTTTCAACGACATCGATCTGCTTAGGCGCGCCATCGTGGTCCGCCCCAGCAATGCCATGTTTCCCTTTTTCTATTCCCGGCTCCGCTGTCGCCTGTTCTTGTGACGCCATCACGTTGACGAACCTTGGCTCATCTGCTTGATGATCGACCGTGTCCGGCGACTGCGGTGCATTTCTTCTAACATATTCTTTGGGGTTACATAGCTGGGTCGTTCCACCATAGGGGAGGTATCTTCTTCCACCGATCCATCATCGCTGATCAGATCGGTGGTCGCTTGGTATGCCAAGTTCTGCCACTCAACATACCGTCTCGATCCGATCGAGACGAACCCCATCTTTCTTGGCACTTTCCCTTCCGCCAGCCTCATGCCAACAATAGTATTGTTGTCGAGTGTAAGCGGCTTGTCACCGATATTAGTAACTCGAACAAAATCATATTGTCCGGCGCTCTTCACAAAGATCGGCGCCCACCGATCGCCCCTGGTCACCCATAACCTCCTTGATCTGAAACCTTTATCGACCGGGGCATCAGCGGATTGACCGACTGGAATGGTTACATCTTGGTCCCACCTGACCAGATCGGTGTGCGATCCGTATAGGGGCCGCCTCCCAGCTAACTGGATCTGGACCTCATCCGGGAGTGTAAGCACTCCATGAGACAGATCAAGGCGAGTACCCGCAGGCACCATGAAATCCATGCCTAACAGGGCATCCTGACCGGCCAGCTTGCCAACTCAAGCGCTGAAGAAGTAGACCAACGAACCCGATAGGGTGATCTTCACGCGCGTCCTTCCTTCGGTCATGTAAGAACTTTCACCGATTCCGACGCATTCTTGTCTCTGGGTGTCGTCTATACGACATCGACCTTACGAGCAAAAGCGGAGTCGATAATCGAGACTTAGGCCTCAGAGTCGAACAACATCGTTTCCTTCTGGTTGTTTATCTTACCACAGGCTTTCGCCTGCTTGAACGAGTTGTCGGGGGCATGATACTTCCAGTATCTGCGAGACTCCCCAGGCAGCAGATCCAGCTGCATGACCAACTTCGATCGGGAATATTCATCGGTCGTGAGATTGTAGACCGAATGATCCCGATCGACGCAATTGAGAATAGAACATGTATTGTCGGTCTTATTCTCCTTGCCGACATATGCATAGATGCCAAACGTAGATCGCTCGGATCGATCCAGATTCCAACCTGGCGAGCGTTCTAGTTTAACATCCTCTCAACGTCAGGTGGAAGCATCTCCTCATGCTTGCCCGGCTCATACCACTTGCGAATCAGATTGAAGAACTCTTCGATCTTGCACTGACCGGCCTCGTGGATCTCTCCACATGACTTGCACACGAAGAGTCAGTGATAGGTGGGGTGGCCGCGTCTTTCACACTTTTTGCATATCAGCTTCTTCCAGCAGCCCCGTTCATCGTGCTTGATTGACCCGCAGTGAGAACACTTCTTGCGAGGTCGGTTCGGATCATACTTGTTTCCACTCCTGCCCTTCCGATCTTCCTGGTTAGGCGTCGATCTGGTTCTTGGGGCAGGTTCCGTGACGACGATTTGGCGATATTGGTCCTCGTCTGACTCCCGACTGGACTGGCCGCTACTTTCTTCTTCCGATCCAGTGCTGTCTTCAGTCGCGATCGCCTTAACAGCACGAGCCGATCTGGTCAGGGTCCCGACCCGATCCAACGGCGACCTTCGCCCTCATGCTGCGTGAGTGTTGCAACTTCCGCAATATCGGCTACACTTCTCCCACATCTTTGAGGCGCAGCAGAGTGAGCTGATATGCCAGCTCTTGGTCATCAAGAGTACTGATATAGTGACCCACGTGCTCCATAGCGGCACCGGTCGGAGGGTTGCCTTCCTTGATCACTATCCCGGCGCGAATTGCAGCCACTTTCAGGCGGTGCAAATACTCGATCGGCGTCTCGTCGCCCAGCTTCTGCATATGGTGATACTTGCGGGCGGTAGAAAATCCGGAGTTGCAGTACTTCCCCTCAAATTCTGAACATAGCAGATCCCAGTCAGATCGGACATCCCGACTCAACTGTTGGATCCAGTTCGCAGCCGGTCCTTTCAGCAGATCTCTGAAGATCAAACACCGTTCCTTTTTTGGTGTCTGATCCCGCAAGAAAGCAGACTTGACCCGACCAACCACGATCTGGTTTGCTCCTCGTCGGCGTCCTTGCCAGTGAAATCCTCGATATCAGTGGTCGCAGCCATGCGAATGCGTAGGATCGAAGTAGATCCAAAATTAAAGGCGGTCGTAGAGGCTAGGTTATCCCTGCGCGTTCTGCCCGCACCTGCACCGTCTGACCCATAGTGGTCATCCGGATCGCCGATCGACTCCATGTCGAAATCGCTTTTTTTGCTTGATCGGCGCGGTCGGGTAGGCTGCGGCTTGCGTCTTCCTCTGCCAACTGGTCTGCCACCTCGGGTAGCCTTATCCGTTGATGTCACTGACTCCATATCAACATCCCGGCAAGTAATGACATTTTGCCGGGCAGATCGGTCCTGGGCATGCGGGCGCGGAGGAGATCGGCATCGGTATCCCATGAAACGCTTCATCATTGCCTCAAACATGGCTTGGACGTTAGCTTGGGTCATGGTTAACGTGGTGGCATCCTCCTTTGGAGGTACTGAAACCTGTGGGGGCTCCTGGGGCCCCGACCGGCATGCATCCCCATGCTGCCGCACGTCCTTTTTATGCTCCCATGGGGGTATGATCCACCCCCATGGTCATCCGCTCAACACCGACCTCCAACTCCGATGAGCTATTGGAGGAAGGTGGAGACTGATACGGCGATTTATCATCGGAACACACATCATCGTGTGCTGCCGTGGCCTCAGCGACCTTCAATGCCACGGTGGGAGTTGGGCGGCGAATCGCCCCCACCAACGGCACCAAATGATCATGGAGGGTCGACATCGACATCTCCAGCTTCCAAGTGTCCAGATCGAACAGCTTATGTACGTTGGCGAGGTTTTGCACTTTTATGCCGACCTCAGCCAACATCGCCAGCAGGTTCTTCACCAATATCAACGGCCTATCGCTTTGGATCGGCTCGGTGGTGGATCCGACAAGGCGATCGGGGATATGGAGGTTTAAGATCTGCATGACCTGGTCTTCACGAATAAATCGCTTTAACTCGTGTATGTAATACATCCTGGTCAGGTCTTCTTCCTTTATAACCCCATCCCCGACCTGCAACTTTTCTTCCAAGTCGTCTTCATCGGATGGCATTCCGAGCCCCTGCTTGGGGGCCTTGGGAGGGTGGATATGATCGTTCCGATCAGCCTCCAAGTCGTTTTCATCTTTTATCTTTCCATCAAAACGTTCATTCAAATGCATAGGATCAGGACAAAAGTCATGATCCTTTCCGGAACTATAGCAAGACTTGCTATAGTCCCGATCGGCTCCGGCGGGAGCCTTATGGGGAGGAAATAACCTATTAATCCCGATCTGGTCCTCCACCCGGCCAGATCGGACATCGCCATCCTTATCGACAACGAGAACAGAAGGCGATAGCCGTTCCTTATGTCCTCTCACCACGATTCCACATTTAATTCGTTATAATCAATTATAATATAATCAATTATCGCGAGATATCATCTCGGCGATATCCACGATCACCAAGTGATCCGAGCACGCGCACCATTGTGGTGGAGTCAAGTTCAAAATCAAACACCGAAGTGTCGAGAACCTGACAACCATCGTGCCCAGCCTTCCAACTGACGGGGGGGGTACCCCGCGAACCTTCGCCTTCGATCCGATCTGATCGTCCGTTGCTAGCAGACGACCGATCATCAGCATAGGACGCCTGGCCCGATTTTCGCGTCTCCATCTCACCTTGTGTACCCGATGGAATGGGCTGGTTACACACTTGGTGGATCGTCGCTGTAAATCGATGCGGGTCTTAAATGCGAGACCGTGCTGGGTGGTGTACCCTGGGTGGAACTCTTCACCCTGGGTACGGGCAAACCGGTTATACTTAAAGTTAGTATACACCAAAGGTCAGATCGCTTAATCCATCGTAGAGCCCAACCAATGTGAGAAGAAAAGACCTATATTGCAATGTGTAGATCCAAAGAGAACGTGACAAACTCCACGAACGATATCTCCACATAATAATCCAAAAAACTTGGTTACACGTTCCAAACGTGTGTAACTTGGGCTTGCGAAGCCGACCAATGCGTCGAGGGACTTCCGGCGGGCCAAGTGCGTCTGTAACGCGTCCCGGCCGGGTATAATGAGCTAGAGGGGATTACTCGACCCTCTTCTCCCAAACACTTCGCGGCGTGCGGAGGCGACTGATGTACTGTGCAAAAATGCGAACAACTTCCTTGTTGGGAGTTAAACAACCAAAAATCCAAACTCTCCCTACGGTCCCCAATATGTATAAACATGAAATATGTAGAATACACACAATATCGTGTGACTCACCAAAATCTGCGTTCTTGACAATTCTTGTACACGATAGGCTTAAAAGCCTCCTTGTTTTCCACCAATCCGATCACTGATAAGCTGATCGGCGTTCCGCTGACACAAAGTGACCAAAATTTTCGCATTCACTTCTCCACACCCGTCGTTCCGACGAACTGTCATTGAAATTTTACTGAAACTACAGTATATCTAATTTTTGGGTTTAGTTGTCCATACCGTACCTTAGTACTTTATGGCAAAAATGAA
>CM047585.1:17529839-17574766 GCA_026184515.1 Peronosclerospora sorghi
AAAAATGAAAATTGTATTAGAATAATTCTTTGTGACAGGCCGGGGGTTGTCGTCGTTTTATGGTATTCTTTGTGACAGGCTGGGTCGTCGTCGTTTAAATAAATAGATAATATCAATTCGAATGATGTATCTATTATAAAAATATTACTTTCGGCTCCGAAACCCGAAATTCTCAAGCTGAGTGTCCCTATCGACCACCGTTTTTCAACTTTGCAAATACTTGACGATCCGGTCCAGCAATGTCCGCGCTTGAGTCACGTATTGAAACAGAGTCTGCTCTCGCGTGGGATTCACACCAGTTTTCGTCGAGCTGCTTCTCGAGTGCCGTTTTGGGAACTGATTGTCATATAGGTCTGCTACGTGACGTTGCAGATACATTAGTCGCTCAAGAGTTTGGTTCCAGGAGCTGCTGCCTCGCGTACTTGTCGATTCCAGCAATACTATGATGTCCCATAGCGCTGCAGCTGCTGCTGTGAACACATACCAACTCTGCGATTGGTTGGGTTTCAACTCGTCGCTGAAGACGAGCAACACCTCTCCCAGCAGCTCCACGAGGTGGATGTTCAAGTCGCGTCTGACCTTAGATCGGATGCAGTTAACTAGAGGATGCTTTGCGCGGCGAAACCTGGCCAAGTTGCTGAGTGACCACAGCAGGTTCCGAAGGTCCAGCAGGTTAGCAGATTGGGTGCTCATTTGCACAATTACGTTGTAAATGAGCATGTCGGCGGGAACCTCGACACACCTCCAGCAACATTGTTCACACACATTAGTTTTCATCACGAGGGTGGAACTGGCGGTGGTCATGGCGGTGAGGTCACGACGTCGAAGGACCTCGAGTGCACTTTCCAACTCGTTGTCAGGGTGTTCACCACGTGACCAAACGCGTTGTTGTAATTGGTGCACGACGGTAGTCCTTCCTACCGCTGTCTTCTCAGCTGGGGGATACTTTGCTTCCTCTGATGGAGTCAGGATGTTGGTGCCCATTACTTGATTGTGCAAGATCACTACCTTAATTTGCTTGGGTGCTTCCTTGAAAGGTACGCATTTGGTACCGACATGAGCAATCGTCTGCGCTTCGACAACGGTGGAAGCGTCTGGAACAATAACAGATGGAGTATGATGTTCGATGTCGTTTTTTGGATACGTCTCAGCAGTCTTGGCCGAACTAGTGAGTTGTGTATGCGCTGAGAAATGAGTTCGCTTGATCAGAGACTTGGTACGTGAGGTCGAAGTAGTCACGGGGGTATTTGTTATAACCCGTTCATAATGACGAATCAGGTTCGCGACTCTTCCTGTTCGCTCGATCTTGACGTCTGCAACGCCCATTGATGGAATGAGGCTGCTGTCACCGGATGTTTTGCTGCTCGATGCATGGCACACGGTTGTCTTTTCCTGGATACTTTTCCTTGTATCTTTGTCTACATGTGGAGCAGTGACACGACTTTCAGCATCATCGCCATGGACTAGGAAGCGGTTGCATAAGCTGCTGGTACTTGTACCTTTTGACGGCTTCATTGCTTAAGCTAATGTCACGACGAAGCTCAAAGCTTGGCTTTGATTTAGCGCACGGAAATTTGTACGATGATGAGAGGAAAAGACATTCTTAAACTCTAGAACTAACTTAAGAGCATTAGGTAAAGACTAGTGTTGGTCGTAAAATGATACGATCAGGTTTGAAGTGAACATGTTCTTTCTATGCAAATCTCGTCAACTTAGCACGGACGATGATGTAGTTTTGTTCGACAAGATGGTGGCAGTAGTATGTATATTTAGCCATTTTAGCGACATCCGTTCGGATCACGCTATTTAAACAGGTTCCACGTCGCTTGAATGCTTGAGCCCATGCAGCACTTCTAAGTTACTTGTTCCCAGGCAAGCAGAGGACACGCCCTAATGCACGATACACCTCGATGTTCACCTCCGGACCAGGGAAAAGCTCCCCATCAATGCAAATGAGGTCCTCTGCGTCGCTTGCGCGGATTGTAAAGGCGCGCGTCCGAATGAGCTGGACGCGATCCACGCCTAAGTGCGAGCCATCCTCAATGCCCATCATCAACCTCGCCATGGCCAAGCGCGAGTACCTTTCCCCGGACACGAGCATCAGGTGGAAATGGCCATCCGAGATATCGGCAGATGGGGCAATGTGCGCGTCAGCGGCAGCGTGGGAGACATTCATACCCCAGAACATGTAGAATGGACCTTGGATCTCCAGCCACTTTTCAGCCTCCTCGTCCCGTTGTTCCTTATCTGGAAATGCACTAATGGGTTGAGCGGTCATCGATCCAGGGCTGTAGGTATCATGGTACTTTTCTGGAAGTGGAGCGTCCGTCTCAGCAACACGATACCTCAGCCGACCAGGGAACTTGATCTGACCAAAACCAAAGATCTGCAGTGCCGTCGCGATGAAGAAGCGCATGCCGCCAAAGAAGCGGTACCGCTCGGATTTGATGTCCACATCCGCAATGAACGCCCACTCTAACGACAAGAATCCATACATGACCTTGTCACTACTGTTGGTCGCCGAGAACAGGTCCAGATCCTGCACTCGACCCTTCGCGAGAGAGTACGCAGCGTTTAGGACTTCCAACCGCTCACCAGCACGCGACAGTAACGATGCGGATAGACCATTGCCTGATCCAGCAGGAATAATCTGCCCATCCAGCATTGATAGTGTTTCAAGCGTCAGAAAAGAGAAACGCAAGATTGAACGAAGAAAAGGCTTTGGAACGAGCACTCACCCCCAGAGGCTGTAGCACTGCTTTCTGCCAGTCTTTGCGGTTCATTAAACCTTGCAGCACTGCACCAAAACCCCATCGTGTTAGTCGATTTTACCATCATTCAATCATCTCCCAATTTCGTAGCTCACTCTCCGACAGTAGTCCGTCACCTCCAACCGCCACGATGCAATCATACTGATTCAAACACAGATTCTCCATAATCTCGGTTGCATCAGCAGCGTGTCGAGTGACAACTGTCTCGACTTCGACATTGGCCTGCTCCAACACTGGAGCGACCTGCTGGTCATAAGTCTTTTGCGCGTCGCCCTTGCCTCCTGCAGGATTAATGACAACCATAAACTACCACACAACATTAGTTTCGTTCACTCGTTCATTCTTTCTCTTTCTAGCACCTTTCGTGGGAGTACGAATCCGTACGGATCCAGCAGCTTCTCCATCGTGTTCCCTTCCACTTGAATCCTTGGGTCTGCGAAAAATCGGATTGCCTTAACCATGCGCAATGATACTGCATCTCCCTTTCCATCTTCACAACGAAACACCCACTGCACCAGCGCTCGTTCAACTCCCTCTTCCGGTTTGTTTGAGCCCGTCAAGATACTAGGCAGCACGGCCAGGGCCAGCGAGGTGAGGCCACGAGCGTTTTTGACGCTACGCTTCGGAGTGCATCCAAATACGATAAACTCGTTCTCTTCGCCATACTCTGTGCCTTCGTACGTGGTAAGAAATCGGCGTCGAATGCTACTGGTAGACTCGGACGCCCCAAGAATTGAAGACCACGGGAGAACGTCCGGCTCCGAAGACGGAGGCGAGTGCAACTCGATGCCGTGAGGCGTCAGTTTCAAAAGTTTACGCTCGTCTGGACGACGCTCGCTCGCATATACGAGGCAGCTAACGGATACGGGGTCCTGGAGCTTGTACTTGCACAAATATGCTTCCATGGCACTTGTGTTTATGTGTTATGGTTGAAAACATGCATAATACCGGTTCGTATGAAAGCCGGTAAGATTGATATTTTTCATCCCCCCCATTCCCGTAACTGACCCCCCCCGGTGGTTGCAGACTACTGAGCGACAATAATAGGAGTAGCTCTGAGACATTTTGTTGTTCAAAACTGAGATGGTGTAATAGAAGCATGACATGTAAAGCTTTATAAGCACTCAAAAGGCACGCGACGCTAGTATAGAAGTACTTATCAACACACATTATCGATATGGTCCAACCAACTTCGTGCCCCTCCCGGTTGAAAACGTAACTCAGACAAGCATGAGCTTACTACATGAACAATGCATACAAGAAAAAGAGAGAAGTCTGTATGATGTAAATTGAGATTTTAGAGCTTCAAAAATAATGTATGTGTTAACAAACAATGAGCTATCGTATTGTCACACACATGCATTTTATGAATCGCGTGACGTTAACTGTTGTGCTTGAAAAATCGGTCTTATCACTGATAATTACATTGAGCACTGCCTTAAATTTGGGATTATACTGTCACACTAGTCATAGAATGTCACGTGTTGAAAGATATTATACAGATTTCTCTCTATTTCTTGTATGCATTGTTCATGTAGTAAGCTCATGCATGTCTGAGTTACGTTTTCAACCGGAAGGGGCACGAAGTTGGTCGGACCATATCGATAATGTGTGTTGATAAGTACTTCTATATTAGCGTCGCGTGCCTTTTGAGTGCTTATAAAGCTTTACATGTCATGCTTCTATTACACCATCTCAGTTTTGAACAACAAAATGTCTCAGAGCTACTCCTATTATTGTCGCTCAGTAGTCAGCAACCACCGGGGGGGGGGGCAGTTAACGGGAATGGGGGGGGCAGTATACTCTGACCCCATTCATATCGTACGTACAGTCCTCCCTCCGCTAAGTTATCCTCCTATGGAATAACCTCTGCTAAGTTATTGGAATACGGCGCCACCGACATCGTTCAATGGTGACTACGGAATATGGAATTGGTTTTTCCGCTACGGAATAACCTCTGGTATGTTATAGAGGACACTCTCCACCGAGGCTATAACTTACCGGAGAGAGGACTGTATTAGTAAAGGGAAAAACTAAACAGTATCGGTTCGTATTACTAATTGATGTTTGCTCCGCTCGTGATGCTTCATTCCGATTATATCTCACATGGTACACCTACATTTATCTTCCGGTATGTTTCAATGGTGTCCAGGAGCAGCGTTTTCAAACTGCTCTCGGTAAGATAGAGCATCTGGTAGCCCCCAACGCGTAAGGCTTTTAAAGTTGGGCATCTACGCACAGGACCAAAAAAAGGTATACTCAATTTTGTATATTTGTGTCAAACTATAATTTAGCTACAGTCAAATATATTACTTTTGCATTTTCTTTCTCTTTGCGACACCGTGTCCAAATAGGCTTATTTAGAACTCGATTTTGATTGGCTAGCCGCCTCTCCACCCAGATCTGGACATGCTTGTTTGCCGATGTCTTCTTTTTGTCGTGTTTTTCTTTCTTTTTTTTGTTTAGAACTATAGTTTGGAGGTACTCTTCGCCAAGGTGATCGTTTGCGACATAGTTCCCGGTATGAGCTGGCTCTCATCCGTGGATCCGTCGAGTTCGTTCCTCCAGCATCGCATTATCTTAGCGAATACATGCAAGTTTGCGGAGAAGAAGAAAACAGACACAGACCACACCTAGCATACACGACGACACCGGGTTCACAGAAGAGCGCGTACTTTACAGGCAGAACGAGAACCCGTACACGAGCATTACAGTAAGGTTAAGAAAGGCACTCCCAATGGTATTGAAGAATTCCTACGTAAATTGAGAGGCTGACCGCGTCCAATATGTACATGGCTCGCCTATATACAACGTCAAAGAACGATTCTTGTACTTAGCCTTCTTCCGCAACCGCTCTATTCACCTCTTCTACGACGGTTGCTGACCGTTCCATCATAATACGATCGTGATTTCGCCCATCATGTCCATATTCCCGGCAACGTCCGCATCGCCGTCTCTTTGTCTGGTGGGCGGCCGTGGAGGCCTAGACGCCAGAGGGAATGCGGGACGCATTCCTTGGACGGCCCTTTGTTCGCACCGCTTCTGGGCTCCGCACAAATGGTGGAACGGGAAGCAGACGTTGGACATGGTGTTGGAAATCTGCAAATGCCGCTGCTGTTGCAGGAGTCGCATCTGCCTCGGCAACCGTAATACTCACCGCTGCCGCATCAAATTGCGCAACCTCGCTCACAACTTCCGCAACTTCCGCAACGTTATCACTTACCTGAGCTCTGACCGCGACACTTAACTCGGCACTTACCGCGGGACCTACCTCGGCACTCTCCTTATTGTCAAGTAGCAGCGTGTCCCATCTCCATCGCTTCAAAATGAACCGCCCCGGAATGGCAGTGACGTTGTGTCGGAGAAGACCGTGTAGGGCGTGCCTGCAAAGAATACCGCTGAAAGAAAATTCGTTGAAGTCACAACTTACCACTTGTTTCGGTGCTTGATACGTCACCACGCGCCCATTGCCAGCACTACCGTCTTGATTGTGGCGCCGAACCCGCGACGTTGTGATGAAATTCTCGAAATCGATGGTAGTTACCTCGTCAATGACATAGGCTATCGATTCGGTCACTTCTTTTTCGAACTTGCGAAACGCGTACGTCTAAAAGCACTTGTATCCATGGGCCATCAACGGGCACGGGTGGTTTTCGATCGTCCTCATCTTCCTCTCATAATTGGCCTTCACCCGCACCTCCCTTCGCCATTTCACAATCCGGTCGAACTCCGTAACGAACTCCATCAGCAAAGTGCTCGAACCAAGACGGCCGTTGCACAATGCATTGTGTTGGCACAGGCAGTTGTGGTTGCTTGCTTGCGTGTGAATGCGCGGGCGTTATAGGCTCTTAATAGCCTCCGCCATCAGTACTCCAGTCGACGTGCTGTATGTTTGTCAAAAATAGAAGTGATATATATTATATAATTAAAATAGTTTTAAGTCAGTAAACCACACTTAAGCTCACTAAGCGTTATAGGCTTAAAACCTTCCAACACCATGCATAAAAGTAATATCAGCCAATCCGTTTCCACCATGCAATTTAACTCGAAAGCCAAACATGGCTACTTCGAAAATCAACGCTCCTCCTGAAACGGCGCGCTCAGTAACACTTTTAATATAAACCAACTTGCTTGCGTAAATCTTGCATCCGTTGCGAGTTCAAATCCTTTGTTAACAGGTCTGCTACCATCTCCAAGCTCGGCACGTGAGTAGCCTTGATCACGCTCTTCTTATTCAAGTCTTTCAAGAACATCAACTTGACATCGATGTGCTTGGTACTAATAGCACTCGCTTCACATTCCACATGCTTGATGGCTGCCTGATTGTCCATTTTCATCAACAACGGCTCCCTCGAAAGAATTCCAATTTCCAATAACAATTCTCGTAATCCCAGTGCCTCTCTTCAGCCCAAAGCTGAGCCACGAATTCAGCTTCAGCTGTGGACAGTGCCACCATACCCTTCTTTTTGCACTTCCACGAAACGATAATTCCACTGATGTATACCACTACCGCGCTCACGCTTTTACGATCCATTTTATCGCCCGCAAAATCGGCGTCTGTGTAGCATGTAGTCCGGAACGGTGGTGGTAGCTCATCATCGTGACTCAAACGTAACTTCGTCGCCTTGGTACCCTTCAAATACCTTGCAATTCTCTTCGAAGCCTTGAAATCCCCAAGCGTGGGCGCATGCGTGCGCCTCGTTGCGTGGTGCACCGCGAAAGCAATGTCGGGGCGTGACATCGAGAGATCCATAAGAGACTGCCAACCAGCGATTGGAAACTCTTGATACTTGGGTGCCTCTCTCTCGATTTCGATGGTAACGCTTCCTTGAAGTCTTCAACACCGTCCACATCCAGTACCGGGTGCGCGTCGTATTCATTTTTCCAAAGTCATGCGTGATCAGGAGTTCATCAATATCATCCTCCTGATCCAACCAGTAACCGTCTTCTGGGTTACCCTCAATGCGTATACCCCAAACCTGGCTTATAATACCCAGATCCTTGAGTTCCATCACGTCCCTTTCAACGAAAAACTTATCAACTGCCGCCGACGTGGTTCCAGTAACTAGTTGATCATCGACATACGCTCCAACTAAAACAATGCCGTCCACACCACGTCTGACGAATACGCAGGTATCCGTAACGCACTGTTCAAATTTCAAATTATCGAATGCTTCGCAAAGTAATTGGTGCCACAATCTTCCGGCCTGTTTTAAACCATACAGGTTTCTTTCCAACTTCAACGAAAGTTCATCACTTGAATCCACGTTAAACGTCTCAAATACATCACTCGGTATCTGCATACCCTGTGAGATCTTCAAGCGGATTTCATAATCCTCTTTCCGTTTTCGCCTTCGGGTAGGCGCTAGGGGTATCACCGTGCCGCGCCGGTACCCTCCAGATTTGCGACATGGCCAGGATCACTTTCACGTTATCGACTTCCATGAAAACGTGAAGTAGTAATCCTGCCCAGAAATCTGACGATCGCCGCGTGCTACAAGCCGAGCCTTGTAACGCTCGACCGTTCCGTCTGCACGCAACTTGGTTTTGTATACCCACTTAGTGGGCAACAATTTATTGTCCGGTCGACGTTTGATCACCTTCCAGGTACCTATGTCTTCAAGCGCCGTTATTTCTTCTTGCTCTGCCTTCTCCCATAGGTCAGCATCCGCGCCTTCATGCGCTTCCTTGAATGACCTAGGGTCGGGCACTCCAACACGGGACGCAACTCCGCCATCAGCATTTCCGCATACGGCGTATACGCACATCGCGCATCCATCAGCGGCATTGTCAGGTCCTTTCGCTCCAACATCGGACTCATCACTTGAAACTTCATCTTCGATGGTATCAATCGTATGTTCTCCAGCGGTGGACGCTTCAGTCACACTTGTTTCATCCCCGGACTTCTTCTTACTTGTTTTTTCCAAAGCGATTGCCTTGGGAGTCTTCTTGCGCACGCGTCCATACTTCCTGGGATATTTGCGCGCCTCTTTACTGGTGCCTTGCACTTCAACCTGCCCTATTACAGCAGTTCCTTGGACCGGGCTTTCATTTGCACGTCTTGCGGCCCGTCTTTCGAGCTCCTCCTCAGCCGCGATGTCCAGTGCCCTTGTGATCTCGTCACTCGACCCCTTGTCTAGTATATCAATCGCACTAACATGGCGAGTGACCGTCACCACCCTGTCCTTAAGCAGAAGCACCTTGAAACCCTTGGTTTCATCGCTGCGCGGATCCCTCCACACCATGCACGGCGAGCCAAATACCACAATGTCCTTCAGCGAGGGTTTTTCTACCCGTCAACACTTCGAACGGCGAAAGTCTTCCAGGGTTTAACGGGTCGGGGTACGATTCAAGATGTATGAGGCGTATTCCGCCGCCTCTGACCACTACATCAAAGGTACCCCCGACCCAAAAATCATACACCGGACCATGTTAAAAATGGTCCGGTTCATCCTTTCGGATTTTCCATTGGAGGCTGGATTACCAGCCTCCGTCACTTGTCTGCAAACTCAAGTCCTTTTTCAAAATAACTACACGGTTTTTTACTCACCGCTCCCATCCGTACGCAGGACATGGATTCGGTACTTGAACTCGTTCTCAAACCAAGTTAGAAAATGTTAAAACATTTTCGCCGCTCTGGATTTAGTTTGAGCGGCGAAAACTAGCACGTAACTTGAGTAATGGACCACGAAAACCACTAGGTATCTGTTTCCTCGTCTGTCGCGCGGTGTGATTGGAACCTTCAAGTAGCTAAATATCACACCGCTCACTCTCTCTATCGTCGAATTTTCACCGGTGTCCATCCTTGGCTGTTTCTTCCTGGGCGCCTTTCCTTCGACACAGGTCAGGCAGTTTGGTCGACTGCTGTCCGTCAACCTGATGCCTGACCTGGTGTCCTTGGCTAGTTTCTCTACTGTGTCGTAAGACAAGTGACCCAAGCGGACATGAAGTGATGTGGAGTGCCTTCTTGCACATCACTTTCAGTCTCTTCAGCGACAGCATTCAGCAACATACGCTTGAATTGCTGCGTGCGTCCACTCAGCCTTTCTGGTATCAAGTTTGAAACAAAAATCGAGCCACATATCTACACTGTAAATAGTGTATTCCCATTCCACTGAATCGATAGCTTTCCATCGTTTTCCACTATTTTGCACCCTTTTCATGCAACTTGCCAAGTGAAATCAGGTTCTTGGAAAGTTTGGGTGCAAAATATACTTCACTCAACTCAATTGAGACAGGATCGGCACCAGGCGTAATTAAATTGATCCTGCTAACCTTGGTAACCGACAATTTTCCGCCGTCAGGCAGCATGAATCCATCTTCTGGTCCACATGTGACAGCATCCACCAGAAAACTTTCATCTGCCACCAGATGCCTGCTGGCACCACTATCAACGATCCATGTCGTCTCTGACAGGTCTTCTGCAGCGGCCATTCCACCGATCGCTCCATCCTGCCCCACCCCGATGGTGGACAACGCGACCTTTCGGTTCCACTGACCATTCGAGCCTCCCTGGTCCTTTGAGTTGCCTGTCTTCTGCACACTTTTTACTTTCTGGGGGCATTCCCTCTTTATATCTCCTGGCTTCCCGCATCCATAACATTTTCTCACTAATCCGTTCTCAGTCGCCGAGTTCGCGTGCAATCGGTCGGGCTGTCTTTCTCTTAGCATGTCTTCATCCAGCTCCTGCGCCCACGATATGAGTTCCTGCGCATGGCACAGGTAATCCGTTCGCATCAAATTGTACCTGGCCATGATAGCAATTTTTAATCACGGCGCGTCAAATCTTACGATGTTCCCACCCACCATCTTTTCACTCATCTCGCTTTCGCGAGCCAGAGCCACCAGGTATAGGTAATGCTCGGTCCAAGTCCTTTTGGGACTCTTCTCCGAAACAAACCATACTGCAGCCTGGTGGTGGGAGATCATCACACGAAATGCGGAGTACATGTAGTCCATAACCGCATGAAAATACCGGGAAAGTTGCCACCCCGTGCCGAGTTTTGCACGAAAATAATCGGCTGCTACCCCCTCCAGGTGCTCCCCAAGCTTGTTAACCTTCAGGCGCTCCGTCCAGACAAAGCCCGATGTAATCTCGGCCATGTCGACGGCCTCAATAAAGAGGTACGCCTATTGCTTGAAGCCGGCACCGATTCCGGGGTATATCTCAACCCCCGAGAACTTCTCGATGTCGAGCTTAGGGATCTTGGCGCACCACGCCTGCCCAAAATGCTGAACGGGCGCACGCGCTGCTTGTCCGTAGTGCATGTCAGGCATTTGCATCACCGGCGCATCTACCCTGCCAGCATTTCACACGTTTGCATGTACATTTGTCGGGAGCTTGGCGACGTTCGGCCGCGCTGCTCCACCATCTTCAACCAATATCTTTGGACAAATCATTAAGTGCCATTTGTTTTACAAATTCCCTGTAATTCTTGAGCGTTTCCCGGAACACACTGTTCCGAGAAGCGACCGGGGAGTCCTTTCTCGTCCCGGAAGCTGTGCTCGCGACGGATGTGCGACCTTGTGCCTGCTCTACCGACATAATGCGCGTCTTCCGGTCCGTCATTCCATCTAAAATCGCTCGTAGAACCACTCCTGGATCCACATCAGAGTCACCACTTCTCTCTTTTTCATCGTCCATCTTAAACCACAAAGATAGATCAAAATACACCGGCAAAAAGTAACAACGCCAACAATTCCACTATCCCTCCGAAAGTGAAGGGACTTCCATAGTATCCGTAAACCTGTCTCCACACGAGAAAATAAAACACTCGAGAGATCACAACTTGTTCACAAACTTAAATTGAGAGAAAACACTCCAGAAAAAAGAACACGCGGCCACTTGGGCTCATAACCTGTTGGCACTGGCAGGTGTGGTCGCTTGCTTGCGTAACAATGCGCGGGCGGTATAGGCTCTTAATAGACTCCGCCAGAAGTGCTCCAGTCAACGTGCTGTATGTTTGTCAAAAATAGAAGTGAGATATATTATATAATTAAAATAGTTTTAAGTCAGTAAACCACACTTAAGCTCACTAAGCGTGATAGGCTTAAAACCTTCCAACACCATGCATAAAAGTAATATCAGCAAATCCGTTTCCACCATGCGATTTAACTCGAAAACCAAACATGGCTACTTCGAAAATCAACACATTGAAGGACTCGGAATGCTGTGTTCATCCCGGCAAAGAAATGCGATCGCAAGAAACATCCCATCCACTTACCTTTGATGTTTTAAAGAGAGTGCATGTGCGTATTGTCTTCCAAATTGTATGTCCGCAGCAACATGATCCACTTCGACTCCATTTGCCTGGGACACAATGTGCGTTGTGCTTCATAGAAGTCCTTCAAGAAATATTGAAACTGGTCTCCCAGCTTGGATCCAAATTTTCTGCGAATTTACGATCTAAATGCCACATACATAGTGCGTGTTTTGTTTCAAGAAGAACTGCGGCAATGACGTTGGCCATTGCCCAATATTGATCAGTCAATATGGTTCGTGGCTCCTTCCCTCCACCGCCCGTAGAAAGCAAGTGAATAGCCAACGAAAGGATTCCGCAGTTTCGTGCTGCAAACGCCCACAACCAAATTGAATCGTCAAACCGTTGTTTTCAACGCCTACGAAAGGGGCAAAAGGAAGATTAAAATGGTTGATCGCATAGGTGTCAAGGACTACCAAATCTCCGAAGCTCTTCTAAAGCTCAACGGCATCAGGACATATCCAGGACGCGTTTGTGAGCCTCCCATCCTTATCGGTTTCGAATTCAAAAACATAACCTGGGTTCTCAGCCACTTTGAGGCAAAAGTGGGCGACCATTAGAGGCGCATCTGTCTTGAGATTGATGGCACGCTCTTTCGCCAGAAAGTTCTGCAAGTCTACACGGGTAATGTAGATCTCACTTTGGCGCAACATGTTTAATATGGACGTGTTGTACAGGCGGCTCGCTCCCCAAAAAGATATCTTTGCCATTAGTTCGTCGTCCAATTTTCGGTATGCAAGAAGCATACGTACCTCTTCACCATTGAGGAGGGGGTGATTGTGACTTTCCTCGAAGTGGGCAACCGTCCAGTGGTCGTTTTTCAATCGAGTCACGGATAGCCTCGCAGGACAATTAGTGCGACGCGACGAAGCCTTCCGGATGGTGTCAGTCGAGGTATACTTACCTGCCCTTTTGCAATGGTAGTGGGATCTTGTGATCTTCATTGACTTTGAGCTCACGTTAACATTTACCTTTCGTATGGCAAAACCGTGCGCTTTTGCAAAGGATTCGTAGAACTTGTGGATGCCATCCACGGAGTTGATACCCAAGACATATGTCAGGTTCATACATACGTACGGCGAAAGCGGCAACGCCGACGAGGATGAAGAATGTGAAGAAGCATCAATAACGGAATGGATGGCGGCCGACGACGAAGACACGTTAAGATCGGTGCAGTCGACGCCCATGGACGCGTCAACGTCCAAATGAACTGCTGCCGCGCGGTTACCGGCGTCGTTGTAAGTTGTGCTAGCCATTGTACAGGTGTCTGTTTATTTGTTTGGTAAGTTTCCGTGGTCAATTGTTTGGTTGGCTGGTTGCTTGTTTGCTTGGTGGGATGGGGTGGTATATGTGAGACAGCGGAGAGGCGCCAAAAATGATCGGGACCCCCAAAAAAATGCAGGCTGAAACAGCCAATCAAAATCGAGTTCTAAATAAGCCTATTTGGACACGGTACTGTTTAGTTTTTTCCATTAGAAAGGCTCTATGTACTCATACTCGAATTTAAGTATATATGTTTGGGCAATAATAAGTGATGTAGAGTACATAGCAGATGGAGGTTTGCTTTTACTTCAACACCTTAGGCATATTTCGTGTGAAGCTAGCATATCACTTCTCAATACACGTAACATTGATTAAGTTCCCTGACTTGATTATCTTCTACTGTTATCTACGAGGTATCTACCGGTGTTGTTTTTATCATCAACGGGTTTCTGGTTGAGATATTATACGACGAAAACGATTTCAGTATATTGAAGACTTAAATCTACATCTACGGCTCAAGTTTCTAAATATCTACGCTAGGATGATGTTGAAAAATTTCAATAGGTTATGAGCCCAAAGGGTCATGGTGTTTCCCATAATGAAGACTTCATGAAGAAAAACCAGCAGGTTTTGGTGCCGAAGGAATGAAGATTTTGGAGATGTTCCAAAAAGTATGTGATCGGCTTGACAAGATCAAAACTTAGAGGGCGATTCAAGACGAGAATGGTTTTGGCTTCAATAACTCAATGAGATTGTGTGCACTCATGCGATTTGCGTCGCTAGATGCACGCCTGAAAAAAACCGGAAGTTCATGCTGGTTTTAATAACCATAATCACGGAATGGGTTCACCCCTACAAAGTCGACAACCCATGTTCCGAACACCTTCTGCAAAAGACGTGTAAGTTTCTATAAGGTTGTTCGATGGTAGTGAAGTGTGTCGTGGCTTGGGTGCTGGATGTAAATAATGGGGGATGAGATTTATCCGTCAAATTTCGATTGCCAAATCGGCATGCAGATTTTATTGGAGTGAAGACATTAAGGTCGACCACCTTGGACATTAACTCCGTGGAACCGCTGAAATCTATTACAGCAGTTAATTTGACTCATGGTGGAACGAGTCACCGACGCTGATGCATCTGATGAATAAAATGGTAAATGCACTTCACAATTCAAACACCTCTGCAGAGGCGATGAAGCTTTTTACGAGTCGAAAAAATCCAAGGCGATCCTGGAATGTAAACTATTTATATCTAGTTGGTATTTCAGAAGCCGTTCGCGGCAGCGAACCACTTGTTTGGATAACGGGGCTCATTATGCATCGCCGGATTTCAAAACGATTTTAATGGCAAAATTTGACCATACGAGGTCAGGCTTTTTACGACATGTCGAAGAGCTATACCAATTTTCTCAATGGGACTCCATTTATGATAATATTTAAGTTAAAATATCATTTAGGTTTTTCAAAAAAGGAATTTTTGAATATTGTATTCTTATAATGGATTTGTTATTTTATTCGGTTCACTTAAACGAATCCAAACGGAATTAATTTGTAATTAAATTAAATCGTCGAGCTTACTATACATCTCAGTATTTGCTTATATTGGTTATACTTAGTAAATCTAAACCATTTATAACATACAAGTGTAGGTAATACCCATCGTACCGACGGGGCAGGGTATAAAACCGTCTGTCCGTCTAGAAAACTTGGCCCCCATTGTAGCCGGTGCGTATACGCACGGTGCGGCTAGCGCACAGAGGAAGGCTTTCCTTAAAGCGGCGTTCGCCGCTACTTAGCCGATACGCCCTTATTAAGGTCTTAGTAGGAGAGAGCTCTCCTACTCGGGGCCAAGATTCTCGGGTTGGTTTACTGTAGCCTTTGATAGTGCCTTAACGGCAAGGCTCCCTTACTAAGGGTGTAGCTAAGGGGAGGGCTCCCCTTACGCTAAGGCACTCACTACACTCACGACAGGTCGTGGTCGTGCGTCTATAAGATAGAGTGAAATGTAAACTGAATATATTTAATATGTAATTATTTAAACTAATATAAACCATATGTAACACTAAGTAGAATATTCCTAATTCGTATCTAGCTAAAATGTAGTGTACACACCTGTGTACTGACACGTGGATGGCTGACGCACCACCACACCAAGGGCCCATGCCCTGATTGGTTGAAATAACCAAAGGTTCGAAACCTTTCAAACCGGCCAATACTGACCTCAACCGTGGTGTACTCATGTACACCAACACTCAGTGTTACTAGAATGTAACCCCGTTACATCCTCCCCCATCAAGACTATTGCTTACGCAATAAACAAATTTTTGTTGGAGAACTCCAACGCCATACCTCTGGCTGTCCATTGTACACCCTCAGCGGTGCTATGGCATCTCCTCTAGAAGAGGTAGACTACTCCGAAAACTCGGAATTGGATGCCTTTGGGGATACCTCCCCAATGGTGAGCCGCTCCGACAGCGCCGAACGGCTTGTCGGCAGCCTAATCCCTTCCCCACACGTGAGGAAAATGCACTAACCAGTGTGGCACCCCTGCCCGTATCGGATGATACATCCGAATCGCCAAAGGCGATCATCACTAATGAGCTGGAAGCAGCTTAAGACTCCCAACTTGCCGCACAGGCACCAAGGGCTGCGTTACGCGCCCCCAATTGCCCGTCCAGGGCGGCTTATAATTTCGATGGTCCTCGTGACCTTCCAAGGTGGACCAGGCGTTTGGTAAGGACTAGTCTAGCGTCCTATACCCCTGGCCCCGCGGCTGAACAGCCGTACCAACGCGAACGCCGTGAGAAACTCCGGCAACAAATGCTTACACAAAAGCAGTTCACTAGCGTCTCGTACCGAGAGCGCTTAAACAGGCAGGCACAAGGTGCCCCTGTTGAGAACCTCCGCGAGGTTCCTTTCGTTCTTTCTCCGGGAGAAAGTGCTGATGATGCATAGAAGAAGTTCCGCGCTTGGGTGGAAGGGGAGAAGCTTCTCCCCAGCTTCGATGAGCTGCATGACAGCTATTCCCGTCGAGACATTTGGGTGGAGAGGGTGTTGCGCCTTACATTTGCCAAAGCTAAGGCAATGGAGCAACTACGTGCTCCGTATCGCACGCGCTACGCCAGCGCCCCTGTCTCCACCATGGTGTCCGAAGACAGTGTGGTCGCCACATCTGCCTCCGGCAAACTCCCACTTATTGGGAGTGAAGGGGCTTCTCATGCCCCTCTGGTCGTTGACCTACAGCGGGATTCTCCCGCTCAAAAGCATCAACGAAATCGCGGCAATCCTGCCGTAGGGGAGTCTCGAACTCCCACGAACTCTGTGAGTGTGGATAACCTTTCCACTTCACCAGATACTGGGTTTGACACCGATGATGGCGCCGGGCCATCAGCCGCTCCACATGAAAGTGTGGAGTACTCTCCGAATCGAGCATTGGAGGAGGAGGTCGCGCAATTGCGACATGAGATTCGCGCGCGCTGTGATCAACACAGCCTTCGCATCCATGATCTCCACGAGGGGATCCGCGATGAGCGGGATGCCCCTGATCTCTTCGAGAGGCGGATTACCTCTCTCGAGATGACCGTTTCGGAGCTTCGTGGTCGCATTTTAGCCCTTTCGGCTTCCTTCGCCCTGCGGTGCCTTACGGATATCCGCCTTTCCACCCTACTCCAGGAGGGGCCCCGCCTCCGGGTCCTGGTATGGCTTAAGCATACCGACATAAAAGGTTGGATGCGACGCATCGCCTTCGGGATGTCTAAGGTGTACGACCTTTTCGGGCTAACACCTTAAAGGGGCCCACAAACCTGGGGCTCAGTTTATTGCGCAACATATTTGAAACTGCATCTGTAGGAAGATTTTTGGCGTTTAATAGAACACTTTCTCCTATTCTGTATACCTTTTTGTTACGCCGTCCCTTTCGGTCGGCTTGCTCCTTCTTTTTGTCTTGGCTTTCCGCCATGGCATCGCAGACGTGTCGTAAGACACTAAGGCGCGTCGATAAAAACTTATCGATGTGCTTTCGCACAGATACAGGGATGACATCGGGGAATCCTCCCCCCTCAATCTCTGGGCCACACACACGTGGAATTAACGGAACGCTCGGATTCACCAATCCGTTCACGTAAAACGGGGTAAACCCCGTAGATGCATGTACCGAATTGTTGATAGCAAATTCAACCATCGGGAGCATCTCACTCCAACTCTTTGGAGAATCCGGACATAAACTCCGGAGAATATCCTCCACAACGCGATTAACGCGTTCCGTCTGACCTTCCGTCTGCGGATGATCCGCAGTGGACATGAGGAGCTTGGTGCCTAACACTTTAAACAACGCTCCCCATAATTGTCCCGTAAAACGGGGATCCCGATCCGACACAACGGAATCGGGTAGACCATTCTGTCGAAAGACACGGTCTAGGAACACTTTTGATATTCCTTGTCCATCTATGGACTCTGGCACCGCCGACAGGTGAGCCATCTTGCTCAAACGGTCTACAAAGACCAATACGCCGGTGTTCCCGGCCTTATCCTTCGGAAAACCGAAGATAAAATCCATGCTAATGGATTTCCAACACTCCGTTGGAACCGATAATCTCGCCAAAGCGCAGCTGAACTTGCGGAGGGTTTAACCCTCTGACACGTCTCACAGGTGCGTATATACGCACCGACCCTCTTATACATATTGGGCCACCAATACAAAGCGCTTAAAGCGCTGTAGGTCTTATCCCGACCTAAATGACCCCCGGTAGGGGCGTCATGTGCCTCAAAGAGGACTCTATACTTCAGTTCCTCATCATGAGGAACAACCACCCGCGGAGTGTCCTCCGCGCTCGTGCTATAATATAGCAAACCGTCACAGTACCTGTAACGGTGTAAACGAGCTTTAGCTCGACTTGCCAGGGTTGGGTCAGACAAGCCAAGTCACTTTCCACCCAACGCGCTGATAAGCGCCGTACACTGTGGGTCTTTCTCATACGCCTGACGTATGAGATACACCCCAGAAGAGGTGACGAATGTCGCGTGAGCGAGCTCGTAATCGGTACGACGCGACAACGCGTCTGCAAGAACATTCTACTTTCCAGGTTTATACTTAACCTCCAAATTATAATCCGCAAAGAAGAAGAGCAACCGGGCCATCCGTTGGGAGAGATGAGGCGACTTTGTCGCTGTCCGTAAGGATGCGTGGTCTGTATAAACCACAAACGGCTTTGAGCCGAGTAGGTGAACCCTAAATTTGACAAGGGCATACTTCATTGCAAGTAGGTCCTTATCATGAACGGGATAATTCCGTTCTGCAGCTTTAAGCTGCTTCGACTCAAACGCGATCACGCGTTCTCTTCCCGCATCGTCTGCTTGTAACAAAGCACATCCGATTGCGAAATCGGAGGCGTCGCAGACGACGATAAAAGTTTTCCCAGAATCTGGGAGAGCAAGAACGGGGGCTTTCAACAAGCTAACCTTTACCGCTTCAAAAGCGTTTTGGTGTTTGGCTTCCCAACACCAATCAACGTTCTTCTTAAGAAGGTCGGATAATGGCTTCGCCATTTCAGCGTAGTTCTCGCTGTACTTGTAGAGATAATTGGCTAATCCAATCCACTTCCGTAAATCTTTAAAATTTACAGGCGAAGGCCACTCCACAATGGCTTTCACCTTCGCGGGTTCCGCCCGCTCTCCATCCTTACTGATGAAGCATCCGAGGAAAGGAATTTTCTCAGCACCAAAAATACATTTGGATGCATTTGCATATAACTTATGCTCCCGCATACATTCGAGCACTGCTCGAAGATATATTAGGTGCGTCTGAACATCAGACGAGTCGCCTTCCGCACAACTGTGAGCGAATATATCGTCGAAGTACGTCTGAGCGTACTTTCTATGAGGGCGGAATAGTGAGTCACCAAGCGATTAAAAGTCGCTGGTGCATTTTAAAGTCCCTGTGGAATAACTATCCACTCCCACAGCATGCCACTAGGCGTGCTGACCGCTGTAAGCGTAATATAGGACGCTCGCATGAGCACCTGATAATACCCGTCCACCAGATCTAAGGCACTGTACACAGTACAGCCCGCCATATTTTTCTGGAGGACATCCTTCCGAGGAATCGGAGTCTGCATGGGTACGGTAGCTGCATTCAGCTTGTTATACGCATGTACAATGCGCCACTTTCCGTTCGGTTTACGAACACAAAAAGTGGGAGATGAGTGGGAAGACTTACTCTCCCGTACCATCCCTGCCTCTTTTTTCCCCTTGAAGAATGCGTCGATGACGTCGCATTGTTCCTTGGGGAGAGGCCACTGCCTAGTGACGCAGTATTTGGTTCCGGGAACCAAATCAATTTCATGTCGGACTCCCCGATCCGGTGGTAACCCCATCGGCGGGTTGTCACTAATGACATCTCCAAATTCCTTTAATAAGGAATGGTAAGGGTCCTCAGGATCCGCGAGGATATTGAGGCCGCTTCGGGAATTTAATGCCTGTTTGGTTTTCACCAAAACTGACTCTTCCATCGTAGATGAGGAGTTCAACTCCTCTTCCGGACGCAACACGACGACCTCGTCGATTTCATCTGCTTTCAAAGCAGTCTCAAACTCGTTGAAGGACATCTCCTCCAACGACAACAGTTCGCCTACCCCAGGCAACCGTTCCAGGCTTACGCCTTCTGTGACAACGCATGTCACACTATTCCGCATCCTATAGGACTGCTGACTACTGGCCTCGGGACTCATCCCGGGACCCAGATGGGGGGAGTCAATTGCCCCATCTACTGGAAGCGCCACGCGCCTATCCACAGAGTCATCTACCTCTACCACCGGTGACTCGCCGGTCTCACCTAATATGGCGTAGTCGGAATCAATTCCGACGTGCGGAAGAGACAAACTACGGGTCTCTCCGCTTGGGAGCGCCTCGCGCTTAACCACAGGGGTCTCTACCTCTACCACTGGAGTCGCAACTTGTTCGCCGAACACGGCGTTGTCGTAATCAGTTCCGCCCTGAAGAAGAGACAAACTTCGGGTCTCTTCTCTAAGAGCCTCGCGCTTAACCTCAGAAGAATCCACCTCTATCACTGGCGACTCACCAGTCTCGCCTATATCGGCGCGGGGATTAACCGACGAATCCCCCTCGTTAAGGAACTCTTCCTTAACGCCATTGGGAATGATCATTTCAGACATCCCAATCTATGGCATCTCACGCCAGAATCGCTTTTTCGATCGAGCAAAGGTGGGTTCATTACTCGCCAATGCTTCACCCGACCGCGGGTGCGTTGAGCCAATGGATTTAGACTTCCAGTCAATCCATGGCTCGTGGCGTTCCAGCCACTTCATGCCCAGAATGAGGTCATACCTCGAGTCTAAATCCAGGACTAGGCAATGTTCTAAGCTGTCGAAGTCTGCAAACTTCATCTTAAGGTCAATCGAGACCTTGGGTACATAAACCTGTACACCCGTCGCAAGACGGACCGTGACATCGTCACGAGAACGTGCCTCTAGGGTCTCGGCATACAGCCGACTCTTCACAACAGAAGCCCGTCTGACATAATTGTCAGACTCTCCAGAGTCTATCAAGACTCTCCAAGGCTTATCAAAGCCTTTCACGTCCGCAAGGACTACTAGCAAACCTGGCTGGTACACCAACTCGGTACTAGAAAGCACCGCTTCCCTCGGGGCTTTGTGCTGTCGTCCCCTACCCTGGGGCTTAACAGCACTGAAGGGTCCCCCAGTAGGGCGCCCCGCACCTACTGGGAGCCGTCGTTTCTCGACGGCTTGGACAAGGTTTTTTTCCCCACCCTTGGTCCCTTGTAGCGAGTGACTCGCTGGGGATTTTTCGTACATCTGTTCCTCAGATGATCCATGCTCCCACACAGGAAGCTTCTCAGCGGCCCACGCCGCTGCAACATAGCCAAGAGCTCTTCCTCGAAGCTCTGTGAAAAAGAGTCAGAATGACTCTTAGCGGGAGGTTTCTCCTCCGCTTCGACCTGACTCAGGTCCATGGGTTCGGGACCCACCTTAGAGGAACCGAAGTTCCTTTTGGCGTTGAACGCCATCTTGAATGCCTCTTCCAGGGATTCGGGTCGGCATCGGAACAATTCCAAACGTGCTGGCCCTTCTCTCAGGCCTCCCATGAAGACGGGGATGGACACATCGTCCGAATACGCTTTCGCGTACATCCCTGTCAACAGGGGCTTAAGCTCCTGGATATAATTCTCCAGGTCCTTAGTGCCTTGACGGCACCTCAGGAACGCAAGTTGATTCTGTAAAACCAGATAAGGCGTTGCGTACATGTCCATAAGCTTCTGCTTAAGGACCTTCCATGTTGGAAACACGTCCTTGACTGATTCCGAGCATGTAAACGCCCATGTACGGGCTTTGCCCGTAAGATGGGTCAATGCAAGTCCTACTTGCAAGTGATCAGCGGTCATGTTCGCTGTGGCGAAGGCCTTTTCGACCTCTCGCAACCAAACATAAAGGTTGTCACCCTTCTCTCCGGTGAACTCCTTAATCTTAAACGATAATGGAGGGCGCACCCCCGTGGAATAACCTCCACCACAACTCGCCTCATGAGCGATGAGGGAATTCACCCTTGCCTTTACGGCCTCAAGGCCCTGCTCCACTAGGAGCTTCATACCTTCTTCCCCCGTTAAGGGTAACAGCCTTTTAAAGGCTTCCTGTTGGACGAGGGTCAAACTATCCCAATCGTCCTGATTCATCCTTTGCAGAGGATGTCTAGTCTACCAACACAGGTGTTGGATTGACTACAAGTGCTACCAGATGTGGCCGGTGCGTATACGCACGGTGCGGCTAGCGCACAGAGGAAGGCTTTCCTTAAAGCGGCGTTCGCCGCTACTTAGCCGATACGCCCTTATTAAGGGCTTAGTAGGAGAGAGCTCTCCTACTCGGGGCCAAGATTTCCGAGTTGGTTTACTGTAGCCTTTGCTAGTGCCTTAACGGCAAGGCTCCCTTACTAAGGGTGTAGCTAAGGGGAGGGCCCCCCTTACGCTACGGCACTCACTACACGCGCGACCGGTCGAGGTGGTGCGTCTATAAGATAGAGTGAAATGTAAACTTAATATATTTAATATGTAATTAGCCTAAATTAATTTAAACTAATATAAACTACATGTAATACTAAGTAGAATATTCCTAATTCGTACCTAGCTGAAATGTAGTGTACACACCTGTGTACTGACACGTGGATGGCTGACACACCACCACACCAAGGGCCCATGCACTGATTGGTTAAAATAACCAAAGGTTCGAAACCTTTCAACCCGGCCAATACTGACCTCAACCGTGGTGTACTCATGTACACCAACACTCAGTGTTACCCGAATGTAACCCCGTTACACCCATGTTTTCGCTATTTTTTTGCCCCAGCTAACTGCACCCCACTACCCCACCCACTGCCGCCATGACAGAGCACCGCCCAATCAAAAGGCTGGAAAAGGACCATCGTACAGACGGTATTCTTTCATATATAAAGATAAAGTCGAATGTTTTTTTTACTTAACTGTAAAAGCGCTATTTGTAACCAATTAGGAGAAATCGATAGTACAGTTCGACTTCACTTAGGTTTGGGATCGCGTATTTAATTGAATTTTATACTTAGATCAATATATTTGCTTAAGTGTGAGATAGCGACACGGTATTCTTTTATATATAGATTACTTTTTAATCTTCCAAGATTAATTTTGTCTGGGACCAAATTAGGAAATAAATACAGTTAGTTTTTTATTTATTAAAAGATAAATATTATAAACATATTGTAAACATTTGTTTCTACCTAAATTGCGCACTTCACACAATTTACAGTGTAGGCCTATAACAGAACACATGTCACATTAATCGTATGCGGAACCACATATTCCTGACAAGGTGAATTATTGGATACCCTTCTGGGCTACCGCACGGGGCAGTAGTGCTAAAAAAAGCCTGGTCTATTGGCATACGTTGTTTCAATGTCGATGTCTTGGAAGACGGGTAAAACCACCTCAATATCGATTTTCATCCAAGTACCGATGAGGGCGTCGTTACTTTGTTAATATATCCTACCGAGCCCGTTATTTCGGCGGCCAGAAGTCACCACGGAACAATAGGAAAACAAGGATTCCCGATGCATCCATGTAATGCTTTTGCTGATAATTACAACAAAAGTCCTGAAGAGTAGTTGCACAGGGTGAGAACCTTGCGCCAACTCTTCCTAAAGCATTCGCTTTTTGGAAAATTGGAATAGCTCCACTATGTGCCAAAGAAGGAATTCCTTGCGGAGTTCCAGCACATGTAAAACTTCCCAGTTATTGCGGATTACCACACATCAACGACGGGTGGATGCGAGGTTACTGCGGTCAAGTAGTTCCAACAACGTGGCACGATCTTAAAACGGAAACCCATAGTCCACTAATTCTAAGTTTGAGCGGAAGCCTACCGCTCGAATTCTACCGAAGTTCTAAGTGTCTCCCCTCAGAGTCGAGTGGATCCGAAGAATCAAATTATTGTGGCTAACCAAGCCAGAGTACTAGGTACTCGGTTCGCTGCTCGCGACCAGTACGCTTGATCGCTCTTCAATAAAGCATTCAAGAATAATCCGGGTTTCCCCTGACTATCAAACACGGGGAAATGTACGCTGCCGTCAATGTCTAGAAGCATGATAAGCGTCTTTTCGAACTTGATAAGGGTGGATCTGACCTTCGAAAGATGTTTCAATATGCCGACTTCGGATCGATGGATAAGTCTGTTCATTCTTCCCCTTTATGAGACTCTTGGCTTGTCGAAGGAAAATCTTGCTCTCCAACAAAACATTAACCGGCAGCAGACGAAACGTGGGCCTTGGATGAGCTCTCTCGAGAATTTGAAGTCAGTTTTTTGATAACTTCAGGCCGATCTAACTTGCCATGTCATTCATCGGAGACTCGACTCGCCGTCGCGACGAATCGAGACGTAAGGCTCAAGGAGCCTGATGTAGAATTTCGCGTATAGCCGCATTTATTGCATGTGTATGAAGGTAACATCACTACAAACTTTTCTTGAATAACCTTTTATATATTACTAAAAATATTTTTTACTAATCTTGCTGTCATGATTCAGTTTTAACGTGTAATATATGTGCCATTGGGTAGTCCGACGAAATCATATTGCTGGTAAACTTCGAATACAAAGGTTCGAGAACGGATTTTCCCGTCAGCATTATTTCGATTTGGCCCTATTGTTTCATTAATTTATTATAGTGAACCGGACCATTTTACCGAGAAGCACCCTTCTTTGATGGAACAGTTCTTCCGATACTTTACTTCGACTCTCCTTTAAAGGACACACTGCTTTCCAGCAAAGATACGCGAAAACGAGCCTAGACTAGGAGCACTGCAACAAAAGTAGATTTACCACCATACATATAGCAGCGGTGGCGTGCTCCACAAAAAATTAACCTTCACAAAAAACAGTCCGCGTCGGTTTCGGACTCGAACAATGATTTATAGTTGTTTCCGGTTAGCATTCGTCGCTGGCTATGGTACTCTTTAACAGCATAACGTGACTATAGAAGGGAGCTTGCTGTTGGTTGTTGGGAAAACGCCATCAATCGGTTGAAGCGACAGTTAGCTGCCACATGCTGGGATGAGAGCATATGCGCGAGCAGCTTCCATCGAGATGTCATACTCATAGTCAGTCGTCAAAGCCGCACGTATAACGCGAGAAATATTCTTGCTGCCGTCATCACTAAGAGTTCCTTGTTGATGCTACCATTGTTGTACAGTCTTCGCTCAGTAAGCTCGAGATTTTTCTGCTTGACCAGTCACAAAAAGGGAGAAACCATAATTGCCGGTTTGGATCTGAGGCAGTAGACACACGGGTAGAAAGGACAATACCACAGCGGGATCAAAGTTCTTATGAGGTTGCATGAAAAGAAGTGGGAAGGTGGGGGCGGCGCACGCGCTCACCCCCGCTGACAAAAATTCTACTGTGGAATTACTGAAAAGAGTATTCCTGAACCATTACAGCACCGGAGTGCAAGGGCCTGCTCCGGCTCATGTCAACGACCTCATTGAGGAGCGTCAAGCACCAGTTAGGTAAGTATGATATGTAGAAACAAAAAAAATCGACTATATATAATACGTTTTGGCTCGTGCGTACATATCTATATTTTTGAGTACAAAATAACAGATGTTTGATGGAAAACAAACTCATTCCCGTCGATTTCATCAGCGTTCTTAAACCTTTTATTAAAAGCGGAAGCAACTGCATTTTTACGTAGCGTATTACAGCTTGTCGCTGTAATACAAAGTCGTCTACTGCTTTTATTATCAGCCGATGTTTTGTCTTCTTCATCAGCCGCTTGGATATATACTTAGTGTTAATAACTTCAGCCAAAGCGGCTAAAACTGAAATGTTTACACCATGATAAAAAATCTTGTAATGTTCAATATTTATATCTGCTAATGTTACATGACGTGGGCATATACTACATGAACAGCAATGTATCGGATTATATGCAACGTCTACAGCTATATCAGCAGTAGATGCGTTTGGTATGTTAATGCAAGTTGCCACTACACATTTCTTCTCTTTGCATCGACACGCTCGAAATTGAGCTGGTCGTTCCCCCTAGCTTTGCCGTACCGCCAAGTAAATTTGAGCGCATGATATTCACGTAGAACTGTGTATGCTTAGTGGAATTATGCTCCGATAACAAGTAAGTGACAAGACGTCATTCCACTGTTTGAAGGCATAGACGTAAGAACGCAAAATGTCCCCTAGAACGCAATTCACCCGTTCTGTTTGTCGATCCGTTGCAATAAGGTTCGCATCCACATCTTTAACTGTGTGCCCACTAGTCAGAACGTTCTTTTTCAGACAGGTCCTGTGATTCTTGATCTATTTTATTTTTAAGAAAGTTTTATTGGGCATTTTATGTAGACGGAGTACCATATCGAGGAATATTTGCGCTGTCTGAGCGGCAGTGACGTTCGCCGACACTGAAATAAAATGTACCATCTAACTGAATCGGTCAACAAAGACCAGATACCTGTCTTCCGACTTCTGCCGGCCAGAAAATTTTTTCATAGTTCCTACATGAAATTTCCGACGATCGATTTAATGTTGGTATGCTACAGACCAAAACGTTACGAAACACTAGAATTATTGTTCCCAGAGATGATGATCTCAATCATATAATCATGTTTAAGTATCATGATGCCCCGTATATTGGGGCATCAAGGGCGAGAGAAGACTTACGCTTCTCTTGCACGTGACTTATACTAGAGGAATAATTATGTGAACGTACGCGATTGCAAGATTACCAACGCGTAAAATTCGCGAAATATGCTTAAATCTCTGCCGGTTCCTATAAGCGGCTGAAGTCCAGTTGCATAGACTTTGATTTTTTCTTCCGCTCGGGTTCTTTTTTGATTGGTTTTTAGGTAATCAATCAATAGAGGAGTATCTTCGTCCCTTTCATATGATTGTCATACTTGCCGTACAAAATGCGAGGTTGGAGCACTGAAACGAACTGTATTTGCATTAGTTCATTCAAATACGAACAAACGTGGCAGCTCATCCGCTACCACGTTAAACCTTCCTGGCTGATGTACTTCAACGTTCCCTTTTTATGTGTTCACCCTTGGTATGGATGAATATGTCCTCAAAATAATTCGGTGCGAATTCCCTCATCGTAGCAAATTTTAATACATCTGCTGATTATTTCCGGTAGCATCACTAGCCATTTTCAAAGCATACTGCTAACTGTCAGGGATATCCTTCTTACGCATTAGGATTTTATAAGATCGATCCCTCAAATCGAGAACACCGAAAACGGTGCTCCGCTCATTTCATCAAAAATGGCATATTTGCTTGGTATCGTCACTTTCGCCGCTACCTTAGCGGCGCAACGGATGCACTGTCAATTGCAATTGTCGGGTCAGAGCTGTTTGTGCCATTACTGCCCCTTAGTCTGTCTGACCGTGCGAGCATATCCACTGATACACTTGAATTGATCACAGGATGATCCGTTCATGTGCCATTGCTGGACGCAATCCATAGAGTGTCCCAGTCGATCACCGGTATGGTTGTTGGACATTCATGGGATGCCCAAGATAACATCGAACTTGTCGCAAGGTTGAGGACGATGAACTCATCCTCGAACTACGGTTCATCCAATAGCCTGTTGCTAACCTGACTGACAACATGCTTTGTGGTATTCTCACCTCCACAAAGTCTAACGACGCTAAACCTTATGCTTTAACAAGTCGTTTGATGCGCCGGTATAAAACAATGCATGCATGGCGGGATCCATCTTATGTGCCTAAGCTTCAAGATGGTATGTGTTTCAATATCACCCTCCACGCATTAACGAATTTTTTTTTTAATTGTATCGTCTGAGGCTATTGATCTCATATGCCCGACAAAAAAAAACCTGCGTTGCCCCTACTGTATGTTCAAGTTTTTTATAACCAACAGGATGTCGCCCTTTTTTTCGGAGGAGTTACGTTTCTTTGACTGCGTGACGCCGAATTCGGTGCCATGCACTTATGGACAAGATAACTCATCTACCCGCATCTATTGCAATGAAGCTTCTAATATTATATTTTCGAATGGTACGGCGAAGGGTGAATATGATTACCACAGTGCGGCGCCTGTTGCTGCACGTTAAAGTCGAAGGTCTTTGACTGCTACTGCTTACTGATATCTTCCTGAATTATTTTACATCCTTCATCACTTTTTCTCATCGTTAAGTCGTTTACCACTTCCTCGGCGCTGTCCGTCGCTATATACAGCTAATTTTTACGCTCGACATCCGTGAATCCCTTCAACGAATCATATCCTATCAACCGATCGGTCAAACCTTCTGCCAATCGCATCTGTCGAGCAGCACTTTATCCAACCGTAGCTTCCTACGATAGTTTAACGGTGGGATATATCTGAAAGTGCATCACCACACTTGCTATGTTTTTGAGGTGACCATCGGTTGCGTATGCAAACGCCGGGCTGCACTGAGTCTAATTTTTCCAACCTAAGTGAAATAAGGGATGGATCCCCAAACCCATTAATTTCCTCATTTTCCCCCTACTATTTTTTTGCCGGGTAACTGCACATTAAAAATGGATGGACGGTTTTACTCATTTTAGACACTGTAAGTGTTGTCGGGCGAACGTGTGATGCATAATTATTATTCTCCCGAGCCGCACGATTTGGACTACCTCTTGAAAAGTATCGGCATTTCGCTGATTTTATTGTGATTCCACGTAATGGATTTTTGTCTGAGACTTGGCCGCGCATTTATCGGTGTCTTGTAGGCCAAAAAAAGTCCACCGTTAGGAGTTCTTACTGTGGGCAAACAAATGACCAACGTTCATAAGCCTCGACAATTTTTTGATCTCAAGAGTGTATTCCGGCTGTGTTGGTATCTTTCCAGTTGTCTCCCCCATGCAGATCCTTGAACCGACTTGTGGACATTGCTTACAGGGTGACGATCTCCGTAAGTGGTGGCATCATTTTCATACTTGGCGCGATACGGCGATCCAAAAATAGGATGCATACTCCGATGGACAATTATAACAAAATTTCTTCCATTTATCCATTCAACTTTGAATAAATATTGAAAGTTTGATGTCGGTTTATCAAAAAAATCTAAAGGTGACACATATGTTACAATTCCACCATGTTTACAATGTTAACGCTGCAAGTAGAATATCTCCTTTGATCGCTCGCTTGTGTTGACGGGTAATCCGCTATGGACGCCAAATCCCAAATTTTAACGCAAGTTCTACTTCAACGCTTTGTACCGTAACGTGTAGATTGAGGTGTTCTTTTCCCCGAGAACACTAAATAAAAGGTCAAGCATACGTAGGCACGATATTATCCTCTTGGATATCCTATTACTTTTCACTCACTAGCAATCTCGACAGCCATAATGTACCGGAATAGATTGTTGACAGAATAATTTGAATTAGTTGATCTCACATAGAAGAGTGAAGTATATAGAATAGACATCCTATCTTCTAATTGATGCACCTTTTCCTGATCAGGGTATCTGTCACACCGCTTTTCATGAATGGTGTAATGATGATGATGAAGGTGATGTATATTAAGGTACGATCTCCGACCTAAGATATCCGTTCGACCGCGATCCAGTCGCTGCGCCGCTTACTTAAAATTACGTTCCTGTAGTGCCTCGTACGACTTCTTGCCGCCGTTGAAGCTGTCTTGTTGCAGTTGCGCTCTCTAGCGCCGTCATTGCCGGCCCTTAGTGTACCTCGCTTTCCGCGACGAGCGACGTATCTAGCCAGTGGTTGACGTCTTGGTCCATGACCTCTTCCACCAAGCGGACGAAGTGACAAGAAGTCGGTGTGAACACCTGAGCGGATGCTCGAGTTTCCATCGCGATGTTGGCTGCTTTGTCCTCCATCTTGTTGTACTCGCGGTAGTTATGGTCCCAGCTGACGACCGCGACGTCGTCTGCGAGTGATCTCTCCTCGCGATAGAGCGCTGCAAGCTGGGGCTTGAGCGGGGAGCGGTGCATTCGGACCTGCGAGATTACCATCGCACTGTCGCCCACTACGTGCAGTGGCACGAAGCCGCTCACCTTCGCTTGTCGGAGGTCCAGAACAAGTCCGCTGTACTCTGAAAAGTTGTTCGTTGTCGTCTTCGCGCGGTATGCCATGCTCGCGACCCACGTTATCGACGCTGCGTGCATTGGGACGTGTACACGGAGAATCAACGACCCGGAACCGCCTGGGCCCGGGTTGACGCGAGATCCTCCGTCAAAGAATAGCATGTAGTGTACGTCTGGTTGTCCGCCTAATGGTAAGGCCTGCATTGGAGCGGGTTCGATGAGTCGTAGGAGAGCATCCGCGAGAGATGATCTGATGAGAGCCTTCACCCGTCCGTCTTCGCCGCCACCAAGTTGGTAAGTCGAGCTGCGAAAGCGCGCGAGCGCACGCCGCAAACTAGTCTGTGCGAGGGCTCGATGCGCTTCACATGACAAGGTTGGGTCTTTCGTGCGTCGGAGCCGCTCGGTCCAGATCGCGTGAGCCGTTGTTGCTACCGCAAAGCGCCAGAGCTCGTTCGCTGCCGCGAAGACCGCCGATCGTGCCTCTTGGGTCTTCTCACTCTCTGCGAGCGTTATTTGTGCCGCCTCCCACGCGTTTCTCGGTCGTTCTGGTAGCTCGAGAGCGAAGACCAAAACGTGGATGTCGGATTCGTCGACGCCGCCGAAACGACCCCATAGTGCAAAGAGATGCTGCCAATGTCCTTGTTCTGCAGGGCAGGTCCAGAGAACATGGCTGGCGGGTGCGTAGACGCCGTGAGGGCATTCGGGATTCGGGCACGATCTGTCCTGCGCTACCCAGTTCCAGAGGGGAAGTTGTTGCTATTGAGCCGATACAGCGTCCCTGTAACCTGCGGGAAAGTTGCTCGTATTTGCCGTAACTCAACCCATTCGATCATGTCTGCGCCGCGTGAGACGACGCGATGGTCGTTCGCTGTCACGCGCGCTGTTCACCTTGTCGTTGTTGTTGTTGGGCGATGATCTTTTTCAAGACTCCTCGGCGTGTCCGCCATCGGTGTTCCCCTTCCCAGAGCTGCACGATGCGCGTGAAAGCTGGGTGTGCTCCAAAGCAGACAGGAGTGCCGCAAGAGTGGGTTGCCGCCCGGTCGCACGCCGCCATGGAGTGCACTCGAGTCGTGTCGCACGGTTGGCCGGTATCGTAGTGCGATAGCGTCGTGCTGCTGCGATCCAACGTCTATTCATGATACTGGTGGACTTCAGTATGATACAAGATTAGGGTGCCGCCCCCAGCCGGCCGTCTCAATAGAGACGGGAAATTATACGACAGCGCGAGACAGAAAGGACCGAAATGCCGTCGCTTCTCCATGGGCATCGTTGCCATGCTGTCTTTGGGTGTGAACCGCACTTCGACGTACTCGATACATCTCCATTAGAGAGTGTCTCCAAGCGTTGTCTTACCGCGGGCAAAACTTGCGTTGTCGAGCTTGTACCTGACTCCTCATAGGTCAAGTAGCCACGACATGTTTGCCATTGACACGTGCTCGATCCACCTCATGTCGAAACGACCGTTACGAATGGTGTCCACGGCCATCTCGTTGCGAGTTGTGTCGTCCATTGCCGTTCGCGCGTAGACCGTGATGCTCCCGTCGATGTTGTGTTTCACCTTTGCCTTTGCTACGAAACGCTCCGCCCGCTTCTTTACCGTTGCCATTTTGCTTCCTCCAGCGTGTTCTGCAGCCGCCACCGCGACCGCATCAGCCCCGGTCGCCCAGAGTGAATCGAGTATTTGTGGCTCCGCTTCAGTATCCCAGCGTGGAGTGATGTAGCGCGGGTGTGTGTATCCACCGCCCCACAGCATGTCGCCGATGAGGAGGTCTCGGGTGGTAGCGGACGACGCTCACTTTCCGACGGTAGAGGCTGCAAGCGTCGTCAGTTCGGTCCGGATGCACAGGATGGACATGCCTCCTCGCCGGATGGGCAGTGCTGCTTGCTCTTCTTGCACCCACGGGCGGGACCGCCTTCCGTTGCGCTTACTCCACACGAAGTCCTTGATCAGGTCGTGGAGCTTGGTGATAGTGGCAGTCGGGGGCCAGCAGTGTCGTGCAACGTAAAGGATCTTGGAATCGGCGATGGCTCGTGCAAGATGCGCTCTCTGTCCGACCGTGTGAGTCTTCTCACGGGTTAGAGCAAGACGGGATCAGATCGCCTTGATACATCGTTCCCAGTTCGATGCCGTCGTGTCGCCTTGTCCAACTTGCACCCCAAGGTATCTGCACTGCTCATTCGGCCCGAGCAAAGTAAGACCATGCGTTTCGACTGTTCGTTCTGGGTCGTGTGGGCCGAGAACAGCCACGATGGACTTGGCGTGGTTGATGGCGAGTCCGTACACTTGGGCGAAAACGTCCAGGATCTCTAGCACCCGCGGGAGTCACCACTCTCGCGCAGGTACACTGCCGTGTCGTCCGCATAGCCAGACACGGTGATCTTCTCCGATATACCACCGGCACAGAGCCCGATCCCGTCGATGTCATTGCTTCATTGATCACCTTGTACAGGCTGTCGAGCGCAAGGATGAACAGAAGCGGAGCCATTGGGAACCCTTGTCGTATTACGCACAACACGTTACGCCGCCGTGACATGAAGCCGTTCACGATGAACCGACAGGTCGTGTTCTCGTGGAGCACGGTAACCATGTTCACAAACTTCCGCGACAATCCGATCCACTTGAGAACAGAGAGTAGGAACGGTCTTTGGAGCGAGTAGTAAGCCTTCGAGAAGTCGAGCAGGAGCGCGAGAAAACCCCGCATCGTCTCGTCAGTCGATTCTGCGATCTTGGCTGCTTAGTAGATGTCTAGTGCCGTTTCGATCGCACGACCAGGTACAAAGCCGACTTGCGCGCTGTCTATTGTCCCAGGCAGTAGCGTACGGAGTCTTGAAGCGAGGATCCTCGTTAATAGCTTGTAATCGCAGTTCAGAAGAGCGATGGGTCTGTGGTCCAGCGGCAGGGCCACGGCAGCTAACTTCTTGAGGCACTGGATGTTGGCTTCACCGAAAGACGCCGGCACTACACCGCATTCGAGCCACCGCGTGAAAAGCGGCGCAAGTATCGGTGCGAGCGGCAATGCATTGTCGCGATAAAAGGTGTTGCCTAGTTCGTCAGGCCCGGCGGCCTTACCGCGCTTCAGCTTCTTCAGCGCAGCGGCAACGACGTCCGGACTGATTGGAGCGATAACTGCCGTGTCGTCCAGATCGTGCCGTAGCGATGCTCCACTAAGGAAGGCAGCAGTCTCGTCGGGGGAGTCGTAACGCCGTTTCATGATGCTCTACCAGCCGACCGCCATCTCTCCCCAAGCTCGCGAGCGATTCGGACCGTACGACGCCGCCCCGCCCAACGATACGATCGCGTTGTCTTGAAACTTCGTGGAAACCCGAGCGAAAAAACGGCGCGACGACTGTCCCGGACAGTACGTGTGCTGTCGGAGGAGGTGCTCGCATTTAGCTCGCTGCCACCCTAGTCGGAATTCGGCAATTCGAGCCCTAATAGCTTCCGGTGTACACGTCGTTATCTCCGTCGTGTGTCTCGTCTATTTAATGCTCACTGATGCGGGATTATCTCGTGGATCGCGCTTCACTCTGCTTTATCGGAGATTGTATCGCCGGTTGCTCTGCATTGAGGCGTCGGTGAAGTCTGCGCAGCCGTTGTCGATAGCTTCGAGTCATGCATCACTTGACGCGACGAGCCTCAATTAAGATCTCCTTGCGCAGTCCAGCCTTCCAGCTGTCCCACCAGTTCGCGAGCCGGTGCGCTGTCGCCCAGTCTGCTATGTCCTGTACCCCTTCTATTTCGCGTGTCGATGCGTAGGGTTTTTGCTCTATGACCAGCGCGACTGTTTTCTCTGCACTCGTGGTTACCGGGTAGACTCGGCGAGGCTTCCGCACCGGGACAGTCTGTGAGGGTGCGCCGACTCGAATCGTCACCCCATTGTGGTCAGCCGCAGGTACTGGGACGGACTGCTCGATGCCCAAACCCAGTCCTCTTGTGATGCACTGATGTACCACCGATTGAGTCGGGAGCTTGCTCTGGTACTGTTGGGCAGATGGTAGAAGTACGTGTGCGCTCGGGCGTGGAACTCGTAGTGTCCGCGTTCTTCTTCCGTTCGCTCAATCTCATCGTCAAACACGTCGACCAAACTCGTGCGCGTCAGCAGGTGCCGGAGAGCGGGCGAATCGTGTCGACTCCCCAAAACATCGTATGAGCGGTCGAGCCTTGCGTGGAGAGTGCAGTTAAAGTCGACGCCAAGTAGGACCGGACCTGTATGTTGGGCGAGGATCGGAGTGAGCCTCTCCAACAGCGCCTCGGGCTCATGTTTGGCTGTTGGCGCATATACATTAGCGATGCCAAAGTCGCCGCCGTGGTGCTCGACCCGAGCTGCAAGCCAGTGCTCCGTCCAGAGTTCTTTTCTCCACGGCTCAAACAGTGACGGTAGAGTACGGATTGAGGAGAAGAGCGACCCCCCCCGTCGAAATTATGATTCAGTCCACATCGTCAGCCCGCGCTTCTCCTCAGCCTTGAATCCCCATACCGTGCAGTATAGCTCGTTCAGCTTGGTTGCTTCCCCTTCTAGGACTCGCGTCTCTTGGAGGAGAATAATGTCCACCGGTCCACGATCTTCCCGCTGCCTGAAGTGCGAAAACCACTCCATGCACCGTGTTGGGTCCTTCGGCAGTCCCGCAACGTTCTTCGTGTGGAGTCCAATGGTGTTCTCGAGTGGTCTATCCCTGGAGTCCTGAAAACCCCTTTTCGTGTGCGAGCCGCGGTTCGCCACCATCTGCACCGGTGTCCGTCCCGCCGCAGCTTAAAGAGCGCCCGAGGCGCCCTTAGATCCGACGGGGCGGCGCCTGGCCCTCGTTTGTGATGAGAACAAGGACAGGCTGCCAGTCAGCTGAACTGCTGAGAATACCTTCGATGGCTGCGCGCACGGAGTCGGAGGTGAAATAGAGCGAAGCCTTTGTTTGAGGCATTAATACGGCAGTATTTGTATTCGCATGCGCGAGTTTGGGCAGGAGCACGCAAATGGCGTTGAGTGCTCCCCACTCGTCGATGTCCACTGGCTGAACGACTGTTGCGCAGAGCAGTTTCTTGTCATGCTTTTGCACGAGATCCCACTTTTCTATCGAGTCTGTGGTTCTCCACCTGGTCTTGCCCTTCTGGACGCCCGCCACATCTGCCCATCGTGTGCAGAGCTCGCGGATCTTCGCTGAGAGGTTGCGATCTGCGGCGTACTTGCGGATGATACTAAGCTGCGCCTCGCTGTTGATCGCGTGGCCGAAGTTCAGCAGTGATTCCCGAGGCATTACGTGGAGGAACTCGATAGGATGCGGTCCGTGACAAGGTTGGTGAGCTTGGTTGTACAGTCCATGATCCACAGATCTAGGCCCTTTTTGGCAGTCGGTATTGCGGCGGGTTGTACGTGGCGCTTTCGCGTAGTAACCCACCTCAGGATCGCTGTGGAGTTTTCCGCCTTGGGGTCTGAGTGAGGTGCCTTAACGGTGGAGTTGAACTCTGGTTTGGCAAGTGCGTTGAGGGTTGGCTTGGTGGCCGCATTGGATGCGGCTGAGTTTACTGTTACCGGTGCACCTGCCGGTGATTTGCGGACGCGCGACTCCTTCATAGTTCGTTCGTGAGAGCAGGCGGCTCGCTGTGCGGTTTGCGCTTCATGGAAGGCGTCCACATCCTCTTGAAACGGAGTAATTGCAATCCGAAGGCTGTCTTTAGTCCCTCCCGCATCCTGCGGCTGTTCTTGGTAAAAGGTAGCTGCAAGAGATCGAGGGAGGATAACCGGGCTGCTTTCTACGGTGTCGTGTTCTTCATAACAGTCTGATCCGTTTGACCACTCCCCGCCTTGCCCGAGATCTTCGATTCTCATCGTGTCATCAAGGCCGCTTGCCGATTCCATCAGCGTCCGCGGGATCCTCGTCATCGCTGGTGCTCATACATCCCTGATCGTCGTTGCCTTCGATCGTCGGTGGATTGACACCGTTAGACGTGCTGGTGCACTCGCCGTTTGCCGTGCTGGTGTCTTCGCCATCCGCCGTGCGTTTTTCTGCAACGTTCGGCGTGGCGGCACCTTCATCGTTCGGCGTGGCGGCACCTTCATCGTTCGGCGTGCGGTCACCCGCACCACGTAGCGTGCTGTCCCTCGCGCTGTTCGACACGCTTCCGCCAGCGTTCTCCACTGTCGCCGAGCCGTCTTTAGCCGTAATCCCCTGGGCACTTCTGGCAGGCCTCGATGGTGCAGGGTTGTTTGGCTTCCTCTGTGAGGTTCGCTGTGCCCATATCGAAGTGAACGGATCTGTAGGTTCACTGCCACCTACGCCTGGGCCTTGGCCTTCGCAAATTGTGCTGCCTCGCCGGCAGCTCGGGCAATCACCTTGGCCTTGCGCTGTGCCGCCTCGTGCGCTTTCGACGCCTTTTCATCGAGCAATCATTGGTTCACTTCCGGTGAGAGCCTTTCGCGAAGCGATTTCAAGCGCTTGGCATCGACTATCTCGGCCACCAGTAGGTCTGGCGTAGCAATCTGCTCGACCGTAACGTCACGGGTAAAAGATGCCGCAGAAGCCACCGGTTCCGTTGCCTTGCAGTCCTTACGGAAATGTTTTAAGCTCAAACACGCTCTGCACGGGACCCGATGGCTGTTTTGCGGGTGATGTACCCCTACTTCCACCACTTTACCAGCACTGGTGACGCGTAGCATGCGAGTCCGCAGCAGCTCCGCGGGGCACTCGGTGGAGGAGAAAGTGACTGCCCACCTGTGCAGTCCGAACTTGTCCTCGGCTCCCGGTTTGATTGACTCGATTGAGACGATCGGCGTTGTTGTGACGGAAGTCATCATCCTGCGTACCAGCGCTAACTCGTAGTTGCTTATGCCGAGCACATGGACGCTGTAGAGCAGCGCATGCGAGAGCGTATAGTACCAAGTCGGTTGGACTCCAGTGTACAGCGACTCAGTCTCGCGAAGTACGAACGTCCCTTTTCCAATCCGAAAAACCGCGTCCTTCCACGCTGCTTGGGCTGTTGGCTGGACGAAAACAAACTCAACGACTTGGGAAAGCGACGATCATTCAACTCGGTGCGCCGTAGAGAAGATTCCCTGAACGCGCGCGATGTCCTCGTCGGACTTCGCAGCCGCCAGAAGTGCCCGGCAGAGGTGAAGCTTGGCGCCTGCAGCCGGTAGCGTGAACCCTACAAGAAGACACGAATAAAATCGCGGGCAGAGCTTCTTGCGGAAGTACGAGATGAGCTCATCTCTCTCAGCACCGACATGTGGCTCTGTGAGAAACTTCGGCGGCTCCGAGAGGAAGATCTTCCCACCAAGCCACGACATGATCGTACGTTCTTCAACGAGCGTCAACTCACGTTGAGAGCCGTCCATTCGGTAGCGGTACTTTCTCCGGGCGCATTCGTACAAGAGTCTGTGCTCGCTCTCGTTAGCCTCTGAGCACTGCGGGGTCCACGACGCTGCATCCGTAGCTGTCGCTGGCTTAGCTCCCGCCGTGGCTTGCCGCGCGATGCGCTCCTTCAGCTTCGCCACGCTGGCTGGCGCCCACGCTCCGGCTGACGCCGGTTTTGGCGGCGAGTCAGCAGCCGTCGCGCTTGACTTGTTTCGCTCGGTTCGCGCGTCCTCGTCACCATTCGGCGCCGATGCCGGTGGTGATCCATTCGCCGCCTTCGTCGCAGGACCGCACTCGTCGGTACCTCGTCCTTGCATGCTTTTGCTCTTCCCGAGTGCGTGCATGTGCGTGGTGACAGCTGCTGTAAGCCAGTGGTACCCTTCCAGAAGTACCAGCCAATCCGTTCGACGCTTGAGCAGTTGGCCGCTTTTTTGGAAGTCATGATTTGGTGTAGGCATATGATATTTGTCATATATTATTCTGCAAAAGTACGGTTCCTCAACATATATATAAGAGAAGGCAAATATTAGTGCTTGTTTGTCACCCTCTAGTTTAGGGTATCGCTTTTATTCTGCTGTAGTGTATCATCGTAGGATACGAATGCGTTCAACTAAAGTTTGAACAAATCATCTCTGTCTAAAGCTTTTGGATTGGACCATTTTGCTAGCACTACTGCGTTAAACATGTTTTCCTTATTACCTTCCACACTGAGTGTAGAATTGTAGGTTAATGATTTTATATTACTTTGAGGTCTGTGCTATTTTGCGCTGTACTTTTTGCTGATGATCCTTTTAGGTTCACCTCCTGTCTCGATGATTTTAGCTGTGTGACAGGTGTATAAAAATAGTTACCGGTACCACTTCAAGTTGCATCATTCTCCTGACTGTACGGAATGCCAGGATATCTTTACCACTTGGGCTCCCTTGGTCCTGAGGCTATTGCTGATATCCCGGACGATAACCCGAGCGAAAAAGAAGAATCTTACTTTTCATCGTTTTAACCCGGAAGAAGGCGCCTCACTAGGAATAAGAATAAACGGATTTTTTGTACTTTTCATCGTACACGATCAGGTGTAGAACTGGGGTGTTGCCTGTTGAAATTACGTGTAGACATTTTGGCTTTGACGTCTTTTCATGATGGTGAAACCCGATTGGCTGAAATGGGTGGTTACATTTGCGGTTACCACTAGGTATACATTTTTAGTACGTTTATATTTTAGTTAAATTTACATAATACACTTTCCAATTGTAACTATAAACGACTCATTGGTCTGAGCGGCTCTACATGGCACACGTCGCGCACAAGTATTCCGGTTCGCGAGATCCTATCTGGTCAAAGCAACAGATAGTTTTAGATATCTGTGCATAAGCACTTCTTTGTGTTATGTCTTATTTTCCTACAGGTTATGAGCCCAAGGTTTGGAAGACTAATAGGAGTTTCTCGCTTTTAAGTTCTAGTTTGAATTTTTTCGTTACGTTTTCTCGTGGAGTTAGTGGAAAGTCCCCTTGATTGAAGGGCTAGCAAGTTTTCGCTCTCTTTGAAAGTTTTTTTTCGTGGAAAGATGAGTGATTACGAAGATGAAAAGGTGGTAGAGCAGAAGACTGCCCTGCAAGCCATTATGAATGGTATGAAGGATATTTTAGCGCGCTTAATCTCTGTTGACAAAGCACAAGGCAAGCTCTCTGTGGAAAGTGTCGCGTCTGGGTCGAGTAAGGGCTCCCCAGTACGTGTTAAGGACACTGAGTTCCGTGAAAGTCTCAGAAAATACCGTCCGTTTGGCCGGCAGATGAGTCTACACGACCTGGCCGAGGACGGAGGCGTGCGAGTTGGCGCTTTGCCACGCGCGAATGTGGAAAGAGCGCCACATGTGGCCCCTGGTGCTGTGCCGGGCGTAGGAGGCGGATATGCAGCTGCCGGTCGGATGAATATGCCACAGTTTGGTCAAGATGTACATAAAATACCTAAGTTGACCGTGGAGAAGTTTTCCGGAAAGGAAGTTTACCCAGGATTAGGTACCGGGTTTAAACAGTGGGATTACCTGTTTATGGAAGCTATAGAAATTTATGAAATTACGTCTGGATTTTATTGGACGGAACGCCTCAAGGTTAACAAACTAGGCGAACATTTGGAAGGTACGGCCGCCGAGTATTTTTGGGCAAATGTAGGGACGTGGTGGCAGGTGTTCCCGCAGTTGAGTTATGTTTTGGAGCAGATGTGGTTGGGATTTAAAGTTAACATATCCCACCACCAAGCTGCGATGTGGTTTTCCGCGGAAAAAGACCCAAGACGCAGCTGGACACAGCACTATTTGTACTTAGTAGCTCTGGATTGAGAAAGTGGGTCGAGCGAAAAGTTAATTGTGGAAAATATCGTAGAATTTGCTGAACCAATGCTCAAGGTGATGTCGATGGCAAGTTATGGTCCTGGAAGGCAGGACTACTTGTGCCATGCCAAAGAGCTTATAGCCTGGGCTCAAGAGCTGGAGGACGATGCATGAAAAACCAGACCCCGCAAGGCTACATGCCTTGCGGGGTTACCGAGTGAAAATATGCGTGGGTGTTATGCATTTGGGAATGAAGGTCATATAAGGAGAAATTGCCCGGAGAGGCGTCGCAGAAGTGCGAATAATTCTAGCGAAAAAATGGCCAAGAAAAATGACGAAGGATGGTCGAAAAAAGTAGCGCTATCAACCCTCTACACACAATCGAATATAGCAATCAGTGGGCGCTTTAATTGAACACTTAAAGAAAACATGTGGATTGTGGACAGTGGAGCCAGTCGACACCTAGTGTCGAACGCTAATTTGCTGGAGGACGACAGGGAGTGCGGTCCAGGTGATACATTTGCTCTGCCTTATGGCCGTACGCTGAGGGCTACCAGGTTCGGGAAGGTAACTTTACAGACGGATAAACAGTTCCCGACGGTCATTCAGTTGACAGATGTATACTTTGCGCCAAAAATAACTTAATTTCACTAGGACGTTTGCGTGAAAAGGGGTGCGCCATTTCTGATAATGGTCACCAAGTGAATGTGACATTAAGTGGAAGAGAATTGTTTCGAATCGAGACTTGTGGTGCCGTGTTTGTGGCAAACTTGAGGAGTACCAAGGAAAAGAAAGCCGAAAATGCCATGCGTGTAGTGAATGAAAGTGCTCAAGAGAAAAATCAGAGCAGACAATTGGTGAAAATGAGCGTCAACAAGCCTGACGCGGGGACTATCCAGGGAGAAGAACGTGGAGTTTCGCCCTCGAGCGAGAAGGAAAACGACGAAGCAGAATATAAGGTTGTCCATAAGAAGAGTAAAGCGGAATTGGAAGGCGAAATGGAATCGGTTAATGAAAAAAGCGCAGCCACGACAAAAAGAAGGGTAAAAAGAAGAATGAAAAAAGCTGCATTTAATTCAGACAAAAATTGATGCATTAAGAAGAGAGAAAGAGATCCTACTAAAACTGACACTATACTGAAGTGGAGGCTCTTGAGAAGGCTCATGCGTGTGAAATACAAGAGCTGCAAAGCCAGCGCGATAGCGACGCAGAGTCTGCAGATAAAACCACTAGTAGCCTTAAGGAGATGGCGGAGACGCTGGAGATCGCTTGTGAGCATCTGAATAAGGCAGAAGCGCGTGAAGTTTGTGCCGACGAAGAGCATGAGGCTGCGCTTAAGGTTCTAGGTGAGATGAAGTCACAGTCTGAGGCTCAGAGACCGAGGTGGAGCAACTCCAAGAGCGGATTCAGTCACTCTAGAGTGAGCTACAAGAGCTGCAAATCTGCAAATACAGCGCGAGAGTGACGCAGAGACAGCAGAAAAAACGAAGGACCGTCATGGGGCCGAGCTCGCTACGAAGGACGAGATTATCCCGACACTTAAGTACAAGCTGGAAGAGGTGATGGCGGCGAACAAGCGGCTCAAGGGACATTTCAAGTACGTGCAGGACAAGCTGACGCACGAGACTGCAAAGAACTATCGTCTCACGACTTCCTTGGAAGCGTTGACGGCGAAAGACGTCTCTTTGGCGGCTAAGCTGGAAGCAGTACAAGTTGGTCTTGCTGTTTCTCGTCCCCAATCGTCTGTCATGTCGGAAGAAAGTCGCCAACAAAGTGAACGAGCTGCCGATGCTGTGGCCCAACACGAAGTGCAGATCGAGGTCTTGATGAAGCGCGTGTCTGTGTCGGACGAGGAACTTGCGCAGACTCGAAGACAGCATGCGATCCAAGTGCAATAGCAGAAGGAGACGTTCCAGTTGGCACTGAAAAAAAAGACGCAGAGATCGAGCGCATGATCCGCGGTATGCATCGTGTGGAAGAGGAGCTGGCGCACACGCAAGGTGCGCGGGGAAAAGTGAAAACAGCGCAACGCAGGATCTTTTGTTTCAAGCCAAGATGGAACGCGTTCTGGAATTTCTCGATGTGATGAAGCTGGAAAGACTCGCAGCTGTGTATACCTGCTCTGTAACAGGGTTACATTTGGTTACGTTGGTGTAAGTAAGTATACAACGTTTAAGGTCAAGTATTGACCAGTCCGAAAGGTTCAGACCTATTGGTTATTTTAACCAAGGGCAGGAGCCCTTGGTGGAGGCGTGGCAGCCTGCCATGTGTTGGTACACAGGTGGTGTACATTACATTTTGGCTAGGTACGAATTTAGTAAGTTCTACTTAGTATTACATATAGTTTACATTAGTTTAATTAATTTAGGCTAATTACATAATAAATAAAAATCATTTTACAAAATACACTAAAGAATGCTAGGCGCACGACCTCGACTGGTCGCGCGCGCAGTGAGTGTTGTTTTGAAAGGGAATGCCTTCCCTTAACTACCCCCTTTCTAAGGGAAGCCTTGTACCAAGGCGTTAGTCTATACTAACTCTTAAACCAAGGTAATCTTGGCCCCGAGTAAGAGAGCGATCTATTACTAAGCCCTTTTATAAGGGCGTATCGGTTAAGTAGAGGCGTATCGCCGCTTTAGGAAAGTATTCCCCTGTGCGCTAGCCGCACCGTGCGTGTACGCACCTGCTACATCTGGTAGCACTTGTAGTCAATCCAACACCTGTGCTGGTAGACTACAACATCCTCTGCAAAGGATTAACCAAGAGGATCGGGGTAATCTAACCCCCGTCCAACAAGAAGCCTTAAAGAGGCTGGTACCCATATTGGGCGATGATGGTATGCAGCTCCTAGTGGAGCAGGGCCTTGAGGCCGTACGTGAGAGGGTTAACGCCCTCATCTCCCATGAGGCGAATTTTCGTGGAATTCATTCCACGTCTACGGGGGTGCGCCCTCCGTTGTCCTTTAAGATAAAGGAATTTACCGGTGAAAAAGGTGATAACCTTTATGTGTGGCTTCGCGAGGTCGAAACGGCCTTCGCCACAGCGAATGTGATCGCGGATCACTTGCAAGTGGGACTTGCACTGACCCATATTACGGGTAAAGCTCGTGCGTGGGCGTTTACGTGTCCGGATTCGGTCACGAACATGTTCCCGACCTGGGGAGTCCTTAAGCAAAAGCTTATGGATATGTATGCCACGCCTGATCTGGTTTTCCAGAATCAGCTGGAGTTTCTGAGGTGTCGTCAGGGCACTAGAGACTTGGAGACATATGTCCAAGAATTAAGACCCTGTTGGCAGGGATGTACGCGAAAGCGTACTCGGACGATGTGTCCATTCCCGTGTTCATGGGAGGCCTGACAGAAGGTCCAGCACGTTCGGAGCTCTTCCGATGCCGACCCCAATCCCTGGAAGAGGCGTTTAAGATGGCTTTTAACGCCGAAAGGACCTTTCGTTCCTCTAAGGTGGGTCCCGATCCCATGGACCTGAGTCAGGTCAAAGCGGAGGAGAAATCTTGCGCTAAGAGCCACTCTGACTCTATCTCGCAGAGCTTCAAATCGGAGCTCCTTGCAATTCTGCAGCGGAATGGGTCGCTGAGATGCTTCCTGTGTGGAAGCACAGATAATCTGCGGAACTGATATCCAAAACTCCCCAGAGAGACACTCGCTATAAGGGGCCCAGGGCGGGTAAAAGGACCTCGCCCAAGCTGTCGGGAAACGACGGCTCCCAGTAGGTGCGGGGCGCCCTACTGGGGGATCCCTCAGTGCTGTTAATCCCCATGGTAGGGGCCGACAGCACAAAGACCCGATGGAAACGGTGCTTTCTAGCACCGAGTTGGTGTACCAGCCAGGTTTGCTGGTCGTCCTTGCGGACGGGAAAGGCTTTGATAAGCCTTGGAGAGTCTTGGTAGACTCTTTAGTGTCTGACAATTATTTCAGACGGGCTTCTGTTGAGAAGAGTCGGATGTATGGCGAGGCCCTAGAGGCACGTTCTCGTGACGTTGTCACGGTCCGTCTAGCGACGGGCGTACAGGTTTCTGTACCCAAGGTCTCGATTGGCCTTAAGCTGAAGTTTGCAGACGTCGACAGCTTAGAACGTTGCCTAGTCCTGGTTTTCGACTTGAGGTATGACCTCATTCTTGGAATGAAGTGGCTGGAACGCCACGAACCATGGATAGACTGGAAGTCTAAATCCAGTGGCTCAACGCATACGCGATCGGGTGAAGCATTGGCGAGTCATCAACCCACATTTGATCGATCGCAAAAGCGATTCTGGCGTGAGATGCCAGAGATTGGGATGTCTGAAATGATCAGTCCCAATGAGGTCAAGGAAGTGTTCCTTGATGAGGGTGATTCTGCGGTTAATCCCCACGCCGTTATAGGCGAGACTGGTGAGTCGCCGGTGGTAGAGGTGGATTCCTCTGAGGATAAGCACGAGGCGCTCCCTAGAGAAGAGACACGAGGTTTGTATCTTCTTCAGGTCGTGGTTCCCGACCACGCCAGGTTAGGCGAGAGTGTTGCGACTCCAGTGGTAAGGGTAGAGAACCCTGTGGTTAAGCGCGAGGCGCTTCCAAGCGAAGAGACCCGTAGTTCGTCTCTTTCGCACGTTGGGAATGATTCCGACTACGACGTTGTAGGTGAGACCGGCGAGTCACCGTTGGTAGAGGTAGAGACCTCTGTGGATAGGAGCGGGATCTTCCAATAGATGGGGCAATTGACTCCCCCCATCTGGGTCCCGGGATGAGTCCCGAGGCCAGTAGTCAGCAGTCCTATAGGACGCTGAATAGTGTGACAGGTGTTGCCACGGAAGGCGTAAGCTTTGAACGGTTGACTGGGATAGGCGAACTGTTGTCGTTGGAGGAGATGTCCTTCAACTAGTTTGAAACTGCTTTGAAAGCAGATGAAATCGACGATGTTGTCGTATTGCGTCTGGAAGAGGAGTTGAACTCCTCATCCACGATGTATGAGTCAGTTTTGGTGCATACTAAACAGGCATTGAATGCCCGAAGCGGTCTCAAGATCCTTGCGGATCCTGAGGACCCTTACCATTCCTTACTAAAGGAATTCGGAGATGTCATTAGTTACAACCCGCCGATGGGGTTACCATCGGATCGGGGAGTCCGACATGAAATCGATTTGGTTCCTGGAACCAAATGCTGCGTCACTAGGCAGTGGCCTCTCCCCAAGGAGCAATGCGACGTCATCGACGCATTCTCAAGGGAAAGAAGAGGCAAGGATGGTACGGGAGAGTAAGTCTTCCCACTCATCTCCCACTTTTTGTGTTCGTAAACCGAACGGAAAGTGGCGCATTGTACATGCGTATAACAAGCTGAATGCAGCTACCGTACCCATGCAGACTCCGATTCCTCGGA
>CM047585.1:17575166-17594978 GCA_026184515.1 Peronosclerospora sorghi
ATGACGCCCCTACCGGGGGTCATTTAGGTCGGGATAAGACCTACAGCGCTTTAAGCACTTTGTATTGGTGGCCCAAGATGTATAAGTGTTTCGGTGCGTATATACGCACCTGTGAGACGTGACAGAGGGTCAAACCCCCTCCGAGTTCAGCTGCGTCTTTGAAGAGCTTGTCCGTTCCGACGGAGTGTTGTAAATCCATTAGTATGGATTTTATCTTCGGTTTTCCAGAGGATACGGCCGGTAACACTGGAATATTGGTCTTTGTAGACCGTTTGAGCAAGATGGCTCACCTGGCGGCGGTGCCAGAGTCCATTGATGGACAAGGAACAGCAAAAGTGTTCCTAGACCGTGTCTTTCGACAGCATGGTCTACCCGATTCCGTTGGGTCGGATCGGGATCCCCGTTTTACGGGACAGTTTTGGGGAGCGTTGTTTAGGGTGATAGGCACCAAGCTCCTCATGTCCACTGCGGATCATCCGCAGACGGACGGTCAGACGGAACACGTTAATCGCGTTGTGGAGGATATTCTCCGGAGTTTATGTCCGGATTCTCCAAAGAGTTGGAGTGAGATGCTTGCTATGGCCGAATTTGCTATAAACAGTTCGGACCATGCATCTACGGGGTTTACCCCGTTTTAAGTGAACGGATTAGTGAATCTGAGGGTTCCGTTGACGCTACGTGTGTGTGGCCCAGGGCTTGAGGGGGAGGATTTCCCGATGTCAGCACTGTATCTGTGCGAAAGCACATCAATAAGTTTCTATTGACGCGCCTTAGTGTTTTACGAAACGTTTGCGACGCCATGGCGAAAGCCAAGACAAGCAAAAGGAACAGGCCGACCGCACGGGTCGGCGTAACAGAAAGGCGTATAAAGTAGGAAAAATGTTTTATTAAACACTAAAAACCTTCCTACACATGCAGTTTCTAACGTGTTACGGAACAAACTGCGCCCCAGCTTTGTGGGGCCTTTCAAGATGCTAGACCGAAAGGGCCTGGCGTATAACTTTATATCCCGAAGGCGATGCGTACGTATCCAACCTTCTATGTGGGTATGCTTAAGCCATACCAGAACCCAGAGGCGGGTCCCCTCTTGGAGGAGGTTGGGAAGTCGGATAGACGAAAGGCACAACAGGTCGAAATATCGCCGACAGGGTCGAAATACGACCATGAAACTCCGCAACGAGAGACTCGAGAGAGGCAAGCCGCCTCTCGGTGCGGTCAATCGCACTCCTCTCGTCGTGGAGTCCTTCCTGGGCGTCCTGGATGCGACGGCTGTGTCGATCACAGCGCTCGTGGAACTCACGTCGCAATTGCGCGACCTCCTCCTCCAGTTCTCGACTCGGAGGATATTCCACATTACCATGTGGAGCGCCTAATGGCGCGACGCCATCATCGGGGTGAGACCCAGTATCTGGTGAGGTGGAAAGGTTATCCACATTCATAGAGTTCGTGGGAGTCCGAGGCTCCCCTGCGGCAGGATTGCCGAGACGTCGTTGACGCTTTCGAGAGGGAGAGCCCCGCTGCGAGTCAACGACCAAAGGGGCGGGAGAAGCCCCTTTACTCCCAGTAGCTGGGAGTTTGCCGGAGGCAGATAAATATTTTGCATTGCTCTCCGGCACCACACCGATGGCACGGGCGCTAGCAGGGCGAGAGCAATACGGGGCAGGTAATTGCCCCAGCACTTTGGCTCTGGCAAACGCCAAGCGCAATTCCCTCTCTATCCGAACGTCACGTTCGGAATAGCTGTTACACAGCTTGAAAAGCCAGGGGGAAGCTTCTCCCCTTCCGCCCAAGCGCGGAATTTCTGCTCTGCCTCCTCTACATCTTCTCCTGGCAGGAGAACGAAGGGAACCCCCCGGAAGGTGTCACCAAAGGCACCCCGTGCCTGTTTCCCGAGGTGCGCTCGGTACGAATTGACAGTGAACTGCTTAGGCGTAAGCAGTTTTTCTCGGAGTTTTCTCCGACGCGCGATTTCACGCGGCTGTACAGCCGCAGGGACAGGGATATGGGAGGCTGAACCCCTCTTTACCTCGTTTTTAGCCTTCTTTTGAGGGTCACGAGGACCCTTCCGTGCCTGTAAGGCATGTTGGGCTTCCTGAGCCGTGTCTAGCTCATTGGTGATGGTCGCCTTCGGCGACCCGGATGCATCATCCGAAGTTGATAGGGGTTGCGCACGAGCTAGCGCATTTTCCCCACGTGTGGGGAACGGATTAGACTGCCGACATCGCCGTTCGGCGTTGTCGGAGCCGTCATCCTTAGGGGACATATCCCCTAGGGCCTCTTCCTCCGAAATACCGGAGTTGGAGTAGTTTTTATCCCCTTTTCGGGGAGAATCTTCAGCACCACTAAAGGTGCTCATGTTATGCCAGAGTTCTGGCAATTGGAGTTCTCCAACTAAAATTGATTATTGCGTGGCAAAAGTCTTGGTGCGGGAGGATATAACAGGGTTACATTTGGTTACGTTGGTGTACGTAAGTACCCAACGGTTAAGGTCAAGTATTGACCAGTCCGAAAGGTTCGGATCTATTGGTTATTTTAACCAATCAGGGCAGGAGCCCTTGGTGGAGGCGTGGCAGCCTGCCACGTGTTGTTACACAGGTGGTGTACATTACATTTCGGATAGGTACGAATTGAGTAAGTTCTACTTAGTATTACATATAGTTTACATTAGTTTAATTAATTTAGGCTTATTACATAATAAATAAAAATCAGTTTACAAAATACACTAAAGACTGCTAAGCGCACGACCTCGACCGGTCGCTCGCGCAGTGAGTGTTGTAGTCAAAGGGAGTACCTCCCTTAGCTACCCCCCCCCCCTTTCTAAACGAAGCCTTGTATCAAGGCGTTAGTCTATACTAACAGTAAACCAAGGGAATCTTGGCCCCGAGTAAGAGAGCGATCTCTTACTAATCCCTTATATAAGGGTGTATCGGCTAAGTAGCGGCGTATCGCCGCTTAAGGAAAGTATTCCTCTGTGCGCTGGTCGCACCGTGAGTGTACGCACCTGCTAAATGCTCAGTGCTGTTAAATTTACGAAGTATGGCGATTGTTTTAAGTTTTTTTTTCTTCGGATTACTGGTGAGAGCACTGATACATCGACAGACCGTTATGTTAATGTCAATGCTGGTGATATGTATCTATCGGTCGCGTCTGAAGGAACGTTTTGTGCGATTTGCACAAGATTGGGTGAATGCATCAACGGATAAGTTGGGTTCTCTGGCATGGAGTCCGCAAGTTGCAATCGTGACTCTTTTGTTTATGAAAATATTCGGCCAAGTACAATTTATGCTTTTCTTGCCGCAAGATGTGCGTTTGATTTGCCTCGTGTTTATGGTGACAGCAATGCTTGTGTCCAACTCTTTGCGTACGCTTGCTGGAGAACACGCAAAGTTGTGGGGTGAAGGGAGACGACTTAAGCTTGCTGCATACGTGACGGCTTTAATATACTGGGTCGTTTGGCGTGGTGAATGGACCGACACATTACGAGCGCTTGGACCTGTATTTATTGATTAAGGAGGAGTTATATTGGGCTCGGTTACGTCATTGAACTTCAGGTTGTCGACGAGTATTTAAGAGACTTTTCAAAGATGTAGCAAATGACATACAGACTGATGTTGATGTTGATGTGTGGTTTTTCTTGGGTAAAGTCTATCAAGCGCGCATTGACTTCACGGAGCCGAGAAAAACGAGCTGTGTGTGAAAGTGAGCAAGTCGCAAATTGTCCAGGTCGATATTTCTGCCGTGACGAACCACTGCATGGGAGACATGTGGAAAACAAAACGTCCGAGTCGGCGTTTAAAACGCGCGAGTTGCTGTGCAAGACGCTGGGCATCATTATCGAACAAATAGTGGAAGATGTGCCCACGGATATGGGCAAGAATGTCGTCAAGCGGGATAAAGCATTTGAATACGCGAACATGGCATAGCTTTTCTTGTTTGATGGAGAAAAGGAGGAGTTCTGTGTGGTTGCTGTTAAAACGTGTGCCTAAGTTTTTTAATTACTGGTGGGTAGTCTGTGTGGGGCCCGCGGTGCACGCGTCCTGACATTCTTTCGCTGTGCACCGTGCTACACGCAAGACCCACGCACCCTCCATTGGTGACTACAAGGTGGACTACTATATGAAGTATATGTGCCTAGGGCAGAACTAATGAGTTGATGATGCATTGGATTGATTTGGATTGACGGGGATGTATTGGATTGATTTGGATTGACGAAGATGAATTGGATTGACGAAGATGAAGCCTCCGGTGTTTCAGTAGGAGTGTTGAAATTACGTGTAGCCATTTTGGCTTTGACGTCTTTTCATGATGGTGAAACCCCATTGGCTGAAATGGGTGGGTACATTTGCGGTTACCACTAGGTATACATTTGTAGTACGTTTATATTTTAGGTAACTTTACATAATACACTTTCCAGTTTTAACTCTAAGCGATTCATTGGTCTGAGCGGCTCCGCGTGGCACACGTCGCGCACAACTCTTCTGGTTTCCGAGATCCTATCTGGTCAAAGCACCAGATAGTTTCAGATCTCTGTGCATAATCACTTCTGTGTGTTGTGTCTTATTTTCCTACATTGCCTTGTACATGTACTATACAGTCCAGGAATTCCGATGGACGACGAAAATGTATAGGGTGCGTCTGGGCGCAATATTTTAAATTGGGATGTCACAATGCTCGCAAATTAGCGATTTATTTGGACGCACAAAATATCACAATGTCGAATATCGCAATACCGCAAATGTCACGATATACTGGTCTGGACTGTATATTCACTCACTCACCACGAAAAGACGTTGGGTTTAATCGTAGCACCTACAACAGCTTAGCGACGTTTGAGCTGTTTCTTGTAGTATGTGATTCCGAGCTCATTGTCGAGGCACTTAATGAAGAAGAAGGCTTGAAAGTGAATCTTCCCGCGTCCATCCTGCATACTACAAGTTCAGATACCAGGAGGAAATCTTGCCACTTGGTCCACACTCTGGCCAGAGCTAATAAGTATAGTTCATATCCTTCCTACAGCACGCTGCTTTCTCTGGCTGGCTCCTCATAGTGTTTCGGCTTCGTCTTTCTATTGGAGGTTTGTTGCACTCTTCCTTAATGGCTGTGTGGAATTTCGTGTCATATCCTTCATGTGTTAAAACGCACCTCATCTCCTGCAAACCACGATATTGCTTATTGTATACAAGTGTAGGTACCCGTCGTACCGACGGGTCAGGCATAAAAACCGTCTGTCCGTCTACAAAATTTGCCCCCATGTATTTCCAGGGTTAGGGTAGGCGAAAACATAGGGCGAGAACCACCCGGTGGTTCTCGCCCTATGTTTTCGCTATTTTTTCGCCCCATGACAGAGCACCGCCCAATCAAAAGGCTGGAAAAGGACCACCATACAGATGGAATTCTTTTATATATATAGAAGACGTAAAGCGCTACTTCTAACCAATGATTAAGTCGAATAGTTTTTCAATTAACTGTAAAAAGCGCTATTTTAAGGGACGCGCTAAACAGCACCAAATGAAAGACTAACCAGCACCAAGTGAGGCTCCAAGCGAGTTTTTAGGAAATACTTTTTCCTTTCTGGGCTTTTTGTGCGCGTCTGCACCAGCTTTCGGACAAAGCGCTGGATATGGCAGTGATTGTAAAGAAAATAAAATTATAGCCTACTTTGCTTGTTTGGGTTCGTAGTTTTTACATCCACTTGAAGCTCGTTTTCTGTCGTTGTCGGAGTTCTGGTCGGAGTTTCTCTGTCCGAAAGTAAGAGCTCTGCACTGTTCCAATACGCACAGACTTGGTTCAGGTAGCAGTCTCTCTCATACGCATATCCCTATTATTCCGCCATTGCATTATCTTGTTCCTGAGTTGTCGGTTTACTTGTATGTTACTTATACTTCTTTGTTTATATTCTCAATTCTTGAATCTTAATACGTCGTACTTAGATCATCTGAGAAAACTTGTTTATTTTGCAGTCAAAATGGCGGCAATGAATATACAAGCATTGTTCAACCAGCCACCCGACTCCCAGGCTTCCTTAGGTGTAAATGATGACGGCCATGACGAGGATATCGACATCCATTCGGAGGAAAATGTACACAAATTTGTTGACGCTTTTATTTCTCAAACGGAAATGTATGATGAGGATGAAGAAAACGAGATCGATGTGGCCGCCAGCGCAGGGACAACGGAACAGGAGAATAACAGTTGGCAGGAATTAGGGCAAGAAGAAAATGCAGCGATTGCACCTAGTCTCCATCAGTACATGAAGCAGGAGACGATGAAGTGGTCAACGCTCAATGATGCACACAGTGCCTTTCGGACCATTGCTCACCAACACTGCTTTGCCACAACGATCAAGAAGAACAATAACAAGGAAAAAGCTGAAGGTCAGCGTAACACGCGCAACAATAGAGAGTACGTGAATAACATGCTTCTTCACTGCGCGTGTGCGGATAAGCCTGGAACCACCTTACCACCTGCACAAAGGGTCAGGCATACATTGACTAAGCGTACAGACCGCCCATGAAAAGCGTCGATAGACAAGTTCGAAGGATCTTACGTGGTCACGGTGTCGGGCGAGCACAATAATCCTCCTGCCGAAGACATTCGAATATTTCCCACGGCGCGCAGGTCTACGGTAGAGCAAGAGGCGTTCGTTCATGACCTTATACGGGTTCGTGCCCCCACCTCAACCATTCTGTAGGCTCTCGCAGAGAAATTTGGTGGCTCTTGCAATATGATTGCTAAAGACATCATGAATCGCCGACAGCAATATCGGGAAAGACAAAAAGCCGGCAAGCCAGAGATGGAAGCGCTGGTCCGCGATTTGACCAAAGATAACGCAACTTTCCGAACCAAAACTGTTGATGGAAGCCCCGGCGGGGAAATCACGCACCTTATTGTAATTCAAAGCTCAGTGCGAAAAGTAGTTGCGGAGGAGAAAAGGACGTCCGTTATTCAGATCGACGAGACTTACCGAACCAACAAGTATGGGGCTGGAATGCTGCATATAATCTGATCCACCAACACCAATGTAACGTACACATTTGGATACTGCTTCATGCAGTCAGCAAAAGAGGTGGACTTGACGTGGATCCTCGAAACGTTCGAAGAAGAGGCGGTTATTGTTGAACCATCGGTTGTAGTTACAGATGCCGACAAGGCACTGATGAATGCATGCGAAGCTGTTTTCCCAAATGATCACCACCTCTTGTGCTACTGGCACATTCAATCGAACATCAAAGCACAGCACATGCTAAATTTCCCGACAAATCTTCCACCCAATTCTACCCAGTGGGATTTCCATACTTTTCAAAAGAAATGGGCGAATCTCGTCTTGAATACAAAGACGAAGGAATTATTCAATGCAGGCTGGACGGAAATGAAGGACCACATTCCAGTCTCTTGTGCTGAATATATCGAGAATGATTGGCTAATTCCATACAAACACAAGTTCGTAACAGCTTGGCTGAATTACGTGAAACACTACGGACAAATCTCTTCGTCAAAGGTGGAGAGCGTTCATGCCTCCTTCAAAAGAGCTCTTGGGACGTCGCAATTGGGCTTTTTTTCGATATATCCTATTATGAAAATGATTTGCCGACGTCAAGCAGAGCACATCCGTTATATGCGTAATAGAGACGCGCATTTTACCCCGGTCGTCCGCTGTAATGTCTTTGCAAGCCTGTATACGAAGATCTCACGCTACGCGTTCCGGATTATGAGACCGGAATTGCTTGCTGCGCAGACGGAGCTCACAAAGAAAATGACTACAGCACCGTCCGAATACGAGGAAGAAGAATGTGGAGGTCTGTGCCTGACGAACTACGGATTGATTTGCCGACACAAGCTTCTTGACTTGATGTCCAGAGGGGACGGTCCACAACATCAAGTCAATCCTGCTGACATTGACCACCACTGGTTCCTTTGTAAGAAATTTACCCCGACAAACAATATTTCTACCAATCCTCTGCTTCCCCCTGTTCCCAAAAGAAAGAACGCCCCCAAGCGCCTACCCACCAGCGAAGAAATCAGAACGAAACCAAAGTATGCGTGCGGAAAATGCGGTGTTTCTGGTCACACGAGACCGACCTGCCCAGTTCTGGCGGCGGAAGCCAACTCAAACTCCATCTCCAGAGATAACGAGCAACAGGTCAGAGCTCAAGCCGATGCCACGTCCCTAGATTCTGTACCACAACCCATTGCATCAGGTAGTTCTTCGAATTCCGCAGCAGACCTTTATCCTCGCCCTCTGCATGGATATTCCAACTTTGCCATCGAGCCTTTACGTGTCACTGCGCCTCGACGTCAATGCTATAATGTCGACTACTACAACGCCCAGTAAGTTGTCATGCAGATGCGCACAAAAAGCCCAGAAAGGAAAAAGTATTTCCTAAAAACTCGCTTGGAGCCTCACTTGGTGCTGGTTAGTCTTTCATTTGGTGCTGTTTAGCGCGTCCCCTCTTTTAACCAAATATAAAATCGAATTCATTTAGGCCCAACTTATAGTACAGTTCGACTTCGCTTAGGTACGGGATCTCGTACTTAATTGAATTATATACTTAGATCAAGATATTCGCTTAGGTGCAGGAGCGTGCATGCACGACCGACACGGTATTCTTTTATATATATAGATAAAGTCGAATATTTTTTTTACTTAACTGTAAAAGCGCTATTTGTAACCAAATAAAAGAAATCGATAGTACAGTTTGACTTCGCTTAGGTGCGGGATCGCGACACGGTATTCTTTTAGGGAATTGCTATTGCCACCTCAGTTTTTGCTATTGCCACCCCATCTGCCACCCCTTGGTTACGTTTTTGTGTACCCTTGGTTATAACTGCAGTTGAACATGCAACAAAGCGCACCCTTTATTCACTTTTATCCGACGCTCGCATGATCTTCTGCCATTTCTAAACTTGCTCACGATGCCACACACAAAGAAATACAGGGTTATAGAGACAAGGAGCGTCTCGAAAGCGTTTGCACCCCTCTCCTTGTCGCGTGCCCACGCAGGCGTCCAAGCTCGAAACACTTTTGCAGCAACAAGTGCAAGATGCGCTCCTGGTTCAGTGCCCAGCGTGCCACGAAAATCATAAACTCGATCCCGACTGGCGCTTTGACGGCTCGCTTGGCCACTTAAGGCGTTTAAAAGTCGCGACCTGGACTGGTTCAATTCGTCGTCGTCGTGGCCGACGATTCGCGACCCCGCGGCGTGTCGTACGCCCGATGAGCGCGCATTGAGTCTCACGTCGACGACGACCACGAGTGGTGGGTGGTCCACGCGCAGTCGCAGCACCGATCGCAGGCCTCTCGTCATCCTCTCGCTGGACGGTCGAAGCGCCGTGGCGCGATCCCCTCGAGGCGAGCCCAGGGCTCCAGTCGTTTCGGATCTTGGACGCATTCAAGGCAACTATCGCGACGTGGTGGACGTGCACCACACGTCCACCACGGACGACTTTGTGCGCCAGCAGAAACTCATGTCCCCGAGTGTCCTGGACGGTTCCGTGCTCCACACGATACGAGCGACGAAGGACAGTTACCTCGGGATCAAGTGACAAACCGAGCACGCGTGTGGCGGCAAACGGGACGCGTGTTTTGTCGAGATGGTGGGCTACACGGTGGACCAGGACGGCCACGAGGTGGAGTTTGTCGCCATGGCGTCCGTCAATGTCCCCGAGTGTCTACCCGTCGCCAAGTTTACCCGCGTGCGCATGAAACGTACCATGCTCGTGCTCCCGGCGCCCGATGCGCCCTTCGCCACGTCCGAGGTTTTTGTCATGGGGACCTCGGAAGCCCCCGAGTCGTCGCTCGCCACGCTCGCGCAGCATCGACTTACCATGGCCGTCTTGAGTGACCTCACGTTGGTCATTGACTCGAAAAACATTGCCCAGATGCGCCTCGTGCACGAGCAACACTGGGTCCCGGATGCCATGCAACCCTGTTGTAGCATTTGCAACCGAAAGTTTTAGTTTCTCTATCGTCGACGCCATCATTGCCGCTTATGCGGGGACATTGTGAAGTTTGCCTTCTCTGCATGGAAAAACAGGGCCAATGCTAAAGAAACACCCTTTTTCTGTCAACATGTTTTTTTTAGCAATCCTCAATTGGAAATTCATTAGTAATAACCAAGGGTACACATAAACGTAACCAAGGGTGGCAGTGGGGTAGCAGATGGGGAGGCAATAGCAAAAACTGGGGTGGCAATAGCAATTCCCTTCTTTTATTTATATATATATATATAGACTAGCATAGTGCCCCGTTGTACTAACGTGGCGATTGCCTGAAACAATAAGTCGTTAGTTCGATCTTACTAAGAGTTAAGATTCAAAAACGTACCGCAACAGGAGCCGCCGCAGCACCGATTGTCGCCTTCTTTAATACGCCCATGAAGGTGGGTGTTGGTTTTTGATTTGCGATCTCAATGGTTGCCTTTTGCTTTTCAGCTGCTGTTCCATTATCAGCAGGTCTGTTACTACTGCCATCCGTTTCCATCGTAGAAGGATCTTCCACTTTAACGTTGCCAATCTGTTTATGCTCCTTGCGCTTGCGGGCAGCGTGAACACCAGCCTCGCCCATTTCTTTAATGCCCGAGGCCACGTTAACGACCATGGCGCCAGTTCCTGCCACAATCGCAGCAGATCCCAAGATCACACCACCTACGATGGCCTTGCCACCGTAGAGAAGACATTTGGCAGGCGCATATACAGCTCCACCTGCGGCACACTTTAACCCTTTTGAGCGATTAGGGGCTTCTGGATCCATTGCTTCACCGAAGCGGAAAATCTCCTCAAAATTTCCATGGCGCGCTCCTTGGTCATTGGCTGTGCGCCGTCCTCTAGTCCTTCCTTGACATAGATATCGTCTTCATCAATAATCAACAGGAGCAGATGGGTAAATAATCACTGGTAAAAAATTCTCAGGCCTAAAGCCCGCATCCCGCATACTGCAAACAAAAAAAATCGTACAAATTTTGCTCGTATCAGCATTCGATAGCACGTTATACGCCTTGCCGACAATCTTAAAATTCACCTCAGCCATGAGTTTTTCCGATGGATTCTTATCGGGGTGATACTTGATGACAAGTTTTCGATAGCTGAAGTTTATACCCCGCCGTCATTTAATCCTTCCTGACCAATGAACGTGAGATCAATATCCGATTCTACGTAAGTCAGGCTGGATGCTATTCTACGTAAGTCATTCAATTTCAGCCAATCAAAATGAGAGCTACGTACACCAAAAGACGGATAGAATTCTATTCTATATATAGATGCATTCACACACAAGGCGTGAAAAAAGGGACAGTGTTAAACGTAAGTGCGTATACTAATATCGTAAGGCGTGGAGGAGATGAAGGCGGTTGGATGAGGCTCATGGCATACCAAATTGCAGAAGCGTAGACAAACCAGAGGGAAGAGGGGTAAGAGATAAGGACTATTACGTTAGGTCTTACAGAAGAGCCCGAACTCACCCAGTGCAGGGACGCTGGATACAGGGTATGTTTGGCAATAACTACCGACATTGCTCATTTCCATTGTAATAGCTAGGCTATCCGCGTAGCATAGCTAACAAAACCGCTACAATGGTCAGCCAATCACAGTACATAGATGTAATTTTTTGCTAGTAAAAATGTACCAACTATTTATATCCATACACTATTTATTTTAATCAGGTATTGCTTCAGTCAATACGGTTGTATGACCTTAGGAATGAATAGGAGTGAGAATTTTGTTTGCTATAAGCGAATCGATTCCGCCGCAGCGACTCTTTCAAGCTCTTAAACGCTCTAACAATATCTAACCATAGATAAGTAACTCTCCGGTTGTAATCAAAAGTGCGTGGGTCACTACCGTTTTGGTGCGATTGTGCAGGCATCGATGTGAAACACATGAATAAGTATTTATATTATATATTGTACTTTTAAGACATAAGATAGTGTACTTAGAGTGGATTTCCAGCAAACAACCTTCAATCACACACAATCAAAAGCCTCTTGCATGTGTTTCAATCTTACAGCGCTCAGTACTTCTGAGAAAATGTCCGCCAGCATATCTTCAGTCGACTTGTATTACACTTCAATCAGTCCTTCACGTCCTTTTAAAACTACGAACTTCACCCTGATGTCAATATACTTGGAACTTGGCGTCTTCTTATCTCCACTTGAATCTTTTATGGACACATTATTATGACACATCAACGTCATCAGCAACATCACTTTCAATCCAACTTCAAGTACCATTTCACGCAAACCCAAAAGTTCACATTCCATTATCGAAGCAGCGTAGAAATCATATCGTAGACAGGGACACAGTGGCTTGCTTCTTGCACAACCATTGTATAATAAACCCATGCATAATTGTACCGCCCCCCCCCCATCGTTACAGACTTCTTATCCACTTTGATCCAGCAAAGTCGGCGTTGCTATATCCCACTAGAGTTACTTCATATACGCTTTCATCCACACCTTGAAATTTCCATCTTTAATTTTATGTTAGCAGTCGCCCTCAAAAATCTTAGAATCCGTTTTTCCAGGTTACAGTCCATTTTGGTCGGAGCACGTGCTCGACGGGTAGCCTTGAGTACCGCAAAAAACAATATCCACCTCGCAATCCAAAGTAGACTCCCAGTTAAGGACTGAAAATTCTTCACACTTGGATTTCCAGTTGTTTCATCTCTCGACAGCAATGTGTGTTTCTTAAGCAGATCGTCGTCTAACTCATCGCCGATCGGTGTTCTCACCATTTGCATCTTGCATATTGTGCTCCCTAAGCAGGTCTTTCGCCATAACTTCTTGGTACAAAGAATATCCGTCTTCTTAAGTTTTACCCTCATACCTAGAAATTTTGATACTTTCCCGAGGTTCTTCACCTCCAAAACTTCCAGTTCCTTGAAGAAACGATCAACGCAACTCTTTTCCGTACCAGTAACCAATAAATCGTCTACATAGACTTCAAACACTACAATTTCCGCATTGACTTTCTTGTAGTATAGACATACATCAGTACTATCCAAATTCCACCTATTTTCCATCTATTAAGCGATTCTATAGCATTTCTGTCTGTCTGAGGCCGTAAGTGCCTTCTTCAATTTAAAACCAGGTCCTTCACACATTTTGCTTTCGTTTCTTTCAATGTTGTTTCGCTGATGATCATTCCACTCGGTATGTACAGGTAAATGTCGTGTTCCTCTTTCCATGCCTTTACGTGTGCATTAGGAATGTCTTCTTGCAGGCATTTACTCTCCACTTTTGCGGCATTGCCAATATAAACTTCACGGATGTAATCTCCATCACCGAGGCAAACTTAAATTCGCATTCGGTTCCAAAACGTTGTTGATAACCGCAGGCGACTAACCTAGCCTTGAATCTTTCCAAGTAACCATTTGTGGCCGTCTTAGATGTCATCGAGAAACCAAGTGATATAAGACCGCTTCACACGAATTTATAGACCCACTTCGTGTCAAGCGGTCTTACATCACTTGGTTTCTCGATGACATCCCAGACTTCGTTGTTCTCGAAAGCTCTAATTTCCTTATTCATAGCAAATATCCCTTTACCTTACTTCAGACTCTTCCTCGCTTCATAATAATTTCTTGGATCACCTTCGAGAATCATATTAACTTCATCTCGCTGAGTTTTAGCTTCCTCGTTTTCGCCGCTACTCTTCTTCATCTGCGAAACCTTTTCTTGGTATATCCTCGCGTTTAGTGTCTCTCACGCGTCCATCTTGATTTCTTCTTGGTATTCGCTTCTGCTGTCGCCTCCTTTAACCCGTCGAACTCTTTCTGAACTTTGATTTCTTCAAGCAGCGATATCTTGGTCTTTATCGCTTGACAAAAAAAATCCTCAGCAGCATTTTCTGCGTATCACTTAGCGTTTCAACATTTTCCACATATTGCGTAACTGTGACTTTCCTGATGATTCAAGAACACCTTGAACCTTTTCGTCTCCTTTCTTTTTCCCACAATTATACCAAATGGATCGATGCATTCATTCGCCAGTGGATTAAATTTAGATTTATCGTGTTGGGGGGGGGACGCAGTTGAATACTCTGCCTACGTGTTGAATCGTACCCCAACCTCGGCGAATAGGACGTTATTGTCCATTTCCACATCCACAATACATTTTCCGGTATCCCATTTCACCAGGTCTCTTTCTCCATTACGTACGATAGCCGACATCCTTTGTCTTGTAGTATTCCTTACGACAAAATTTTTCGGGCTATCGTCTCCGCGCAATAAACGTTACTGATCTTTAATAATGTCTCCTCTTTTCACTCATCACGTAAATGTAGAGAGACCCTTTCTTGTTGATGTGGAGCTTTTTCCATCTGCTTGGTAGCAAAACACCAAAAACTTTTTCCACGTCGCTGGGACAGCTCAGTTCATTCGTCAAGTGCATACTTGCACCGCTATCGAGGATCCACTTTTCCTTTTTGTCTTGAACCTTCCCGCAGCCACCATGAGTGCGAAATCTTTCTTCTTCGGCTTCTTTTTTGGACAATTTCTTATAATTTGTCCTTTGTAACCGCAGGAAAAACAGGTCCTCGCCTTCACGGTTTTCTTTGCCCTTTCGGACACGATGTATACACTTTCACTGGTATTCATACTTGGCCCCTTATCTTCGTACTCCACTGCATGTGTGGAATGGCATAATTCCTCTGCTTTGCGTAGATAATTATGTCTGGTATGGTCGTACTTGGAGATGTGTATCTGCTCCATCTCCGGTGCGGTGTGATAAATCTCATTATTAAACACAAGGGACTCGCAGTTCGAGCCGCAATAGCAGTCAAATACAAATAATGGTCCAACCATGGCCGGTTCAGACTTTTCCTGCTGGTGAACAGCTTTATCCCTTGTGCAAGCGTGATTTGTACATTGAAAACTCACAACATCTTGTCCGTGATGTACCACAGGGACGGTGTTTCGAACCATCATGCCTCAACCTGTCGGTTGTAGTACGATTCTTCTGGTCCAGCAAGGTAGTGTGACCCAGTAGATCCACTTTCATATCTCCCGGCCACTGAAAACCACAGGCCGCTTCTGCAAGGCTAATCTGCCTCCAATATTTCCGTCCCCAGGCCTGTAAACCCGAGCCGAGCCCCTTATATGTCTAAGTTCCATCAAATTATCTTATCTGTAGCCTCTTCTCTTTCGGCGACGGAGATCTCACAATAGCAAAACCCTGCATCGGTCTGCTGGCTTGGGCCGCATTCCTATTCTGCTGGTGATTTATATGTGGGAGATGATCATGCCCACCATATCCATTTCCACCAACGGGAGACCTTCCCCTTGCGAATACATGTTTTTCGGCATGGCAAATTTCTTCGAAACTTTGTCTTCCTTGTAATCCGGACAAGAAATGCCTTTATTCGTTGGCTCTATCACCTAGCGCAGCCATACTCATCCTTTCACCCACCTTTGGGACGTGGACTGCAGCTATCGTTCTCGGGTTATTTCCCCCGAGAGACTTCGATTCTATCTAGCCGATCCATAGTCGAAGCAAGCATCTGCATCATTCCCGACTCTTGACTTTTCGGCTTGCCCATTGTTTCCTCATCTGAGTCGTCCTGGTCGTTTCTTGGGCTCATAACCTCTTCAATCTTGTGCATTTCGGACATTTTGTGTGAATCTTGCATGTCTCCTGATAGGGCGATAGCGTACTACGCATTAATAATAATAAGAGACCCCAATAACAATAAAAAAACTTAAATTTTTAACCCAAACGTTATCTTCACTAATTTTTCATTTCCACAGCGTTGTATGTAACCAGAACCACTACGAGAAACCTAAACGAGAAAGCCAATCCACCGTAATCACAGCGACGATTCTTCAAGCTTGAGGATCCACACAAATAGGACTTGTCAATTGGAGGAAAAAGTAAAAGTGATTAAATTAGATTAAATCCTAAATTTATCTAACCAAATATATTCATGCACTTGATTATTACCCAATTATGTCGTGAAGTGAAGGTGAAATTTTTTGACTAGCATGTACCAGTGTACCATTGATCAAGTTGGAGCGATCGGGTTGGCTGAAAGGAGGGAGTATTTTGGGCCAATCGTGTGTCTGGAGTGTTAAGTACGCAGATTTAGGTGAGACACACGATTTTGCATGTAGTTTACGTATTATATTTTTAATTGGATATTAAATATAGTGTTCGTTTTTCTTTGGTTCGCACAAGTCGCCGCTCCTACCGCGGAGTTATTGGGAGCGGAGGGCTAGCACGGTCCCCCTAGCTCAAATTTCCCGGCAAGACGTGCAACACGCGCATAAGTCCTCCGGAAGTCCCACGCCACGACGGGAAGCGCTCCATTACGTTCACTCACCCCACACGTTTGGTTGGGTCTACGCATCGCGTCACGCGGTCCTACCCGAGATTCTTATTAGCTGGGTCCCCACACTGCTACGCGCGGTCTGCCCCAGATTATTGGTTTGGTTCCCACACCGCTTCGCGGTCTGTCCCAAGCTTTCTTTGCACTTGGAGTGACGATTTCCGCTTAATTTGCCGATCGGATTGTTTGCTTCATCTTTCGCTGGATATTGGTACAAATTACCCCAGAAGTGGTACACTCCATACTGGTACCCATCAAGATTCCTATTGCGCGACGGTCCACCGAGTGTGTTACCACCCAAACCAATGGGTACACAAGGTGAGATCTCCGAAGACAAATCGGACCAAGCGTCCTGCAGTGCTGATCGGTCACCCGATTGGCGTGCAGGCGAAGGTTCGCGGGGTACCCCTGTAGCCGGGTGCGTATACGCACGGTGCGGCTAGCGCACAGAGGAAGACTTTTCCTTTAAGTGGCGTTCGTCGCTACTTAGCCGATACGCCCTTATAAAAGGGCTTAGTAAGAGAGAACTCTCTTACTCGGGGCCAAGATTCCCGCTTTGGTTTACGATTAGCTTTCGCTAATGCCTTAACTTAAGGCTCCCTTACTAAGGGGGTTGCTAAGGGGAGATCTCCCCTTACGCTACTGAACTCACTACGCGCACGACCGGTCGAGGTCGTGCGTCCGATAGTCTGTGAGTGAAATGTAAACTGAATGTATATTTAATATATATAATTAGCCTAAATTAATTTAAACTAATGTAAACTATATGTAATACTAAGTAGAACTTACTAAATTCGTACCTAGCTAAAATGTAGTGTACACCACCTGTGTACTAGCACCTGGCTGGCTGCCACGCCTCCACCAAGGGCTCCTGCCCTGATTGGTTAAAATAACCAATGGTCCAAAACATTTCGGACCGGTCAATACTGACCCCAACCGTAGTGTACTCACGTACACCACATACTAAATGTAACCCGAATGTAACCCTGTTACATCCTCCCCCATCAAGACTATTGCATACGCAATAAATCAAATTTAGTTGAAGAACTCCAACTACCAGACTCTCTGGCTAACCATGAGCACCATTAGTGGTGCTGTGGAGTCTCCTCGAGAAGAGGAGGTAGACTATTCCGAGAACTCGGAGGTGGATGCCCTTGGGGTTATCTCCCCAATGGCTGACGGCTACTACAACGCCGAAGGCGATGTCGGCAGCCTAATCCGTTCCTCACACGTGGGGAAAATGCACTAACTAGTGCGCCACCCCTGCCAATGTCGGATGATACATCCGGATCGCCGAAGGCGATCATCACCAATGAGCTGGACGCAGATCAAGAAACCCAACTTGCCGCACAGGCACTAAGGGCTACGTTACGCGCCCCCAAAATCCCGCCACGGGCGGCATACAATTTTGAAAATCCTCGTGACCTTCCGAAGTGGGCTAGGAGTGTGATAAGGAATGGGTTAGCATCCTATACCCCTGGCCCTGCGGCTGAACAGCCGTATCAATGCGAACGCCAGGAGAAACTCCGGCAACAACTGCTCACGCAAAAGCAGTTAACTAGCGTCTCATACCGAGAACGCCTCGACAGGCAGGCACAGGTTGCCTCTGTTGAGAACCTCCGCGAGGTTCCGATCATTCTCTCTCTGGGAGAAAATGCTGAAGATGCAAAAAAGAAATTCCGCGCTTGGGAAGAAGGGGAGAAACTCCTCCCCAGATTTAATGAGCTGCACAACAGCTATTCCCGTCGTGACGCTTGGGTGGAGCGGGCGGTGCGCATGGCATTCGCCAGGGCCAAAGCGATGGGGCTATTACGTGCCCCTTATCGCACGCGCTACGCCAGCGCCCCTGCCCCTGCCCCCACCGCGGTGCCAGAGGACCGTGTGAGCGCCACATCTGCCTCCGGCGAACTCCCAGCTACTGGGAGTGAAGGGGCTTCTCGCGCCCCTTTGGTCATTGACCCGCAGCTGGATTCTCCCGCTCGAAAGCGTCAAAGACGTCACGGAAATTCTGCCGTAGGGGAGTCTCGGACTCCCACGAACTCTGTGAGTGTGAATAACCCTTCCACTTCACCAGATACTGGGTTTGACCCCGATGATGGCGTCGCTCCATCAGACGCTCCACATGATAATGTGGAGCACCCTCTGCATCGCGCATTGGGGGAGGAGGTCGCGCAATTGCGACATGAGATTCGTGAGCGCTGTGATCGACACAGCCTTCGCATCCAGGATGCCCACGAGGGACTCCGCGATGAGTGGGATGCCAGTGAACGCTTCGAGAGGCGGCTTGCCTCGCTCGAGACGTCCGTCGCGCAACTTCGTGGTCGCATTTTAGCCCTGTCGGGCTTCCTCTGCCCTGCCGTGTCTTACGGCTCTTATGGCTATTCGCCTTACCAACCCCCTCCAAGAGGGGACCCGCCTCCGGGTTCTGGTATGGCAGAAGCATACCCAAATAGAAGGTTGAATGCGTACGCATCGCCTTCGGGATGTCCAAGGTATACGACGACCCCTTTCGGGCTAGTACCTTAAAAGGCCCCACAAACCTGGGGCGCAGTTTATTCCGCAACACGTTGGAAACTGCATGTGTAGGAAGATTCTTAGCGTTTAATAAAACACTTTCTCCCACTTTGTATACCCTTTTGTTACGCCGCCCCTTGCGGTCAGCTTGCTCCTTCTGCTTGTCTTGGCTTTCCGCCATGGCATCGCAGACGTGTCTTAAGACACTAAGGCGCGTCGATAAGAACTTATCGATGTGCTTTCGCACAGATACAGGGAAGACATCAGGGAATCCTCCCCCCTCAAGACCTGAGACACACACACGTGGCGTTAACGGAACCCTCGGATTCACTAATGCGTTCACGTAGAACGGGGTAAACCCCGTAGATGCATGTACCGAATTGTTGATAGCAAATTCAACCATCGGGAGCATCTCACTCCAACTCTTTGGAGAATCCGGACATAAACTCCGTAGAATATACTCCACAACGCGATAAATGCGTTACGTCTGACCGTCCGTCTGCGGATGATCCGCAGTGGACATGAGGAGCTTGGTGCCTAGCACTTTAAACAACGCTCCCCAGAATTTTCCCGTAAAACGGGGATCCCGATCCGACCCAACGGAATCGGGTAGACCATGCTGTCGAAAGACACGGTCTAGGAACACTTTTGCTGTTCCTTGTCCATCAATGGACTCTGGCACCGCCGCCAGGTGAGCCGTCTTGCTCAAACGGTCTACAAAGACCAATATGCCGGTGTTACCGGCCGTATCCTTCGGAAAGCCGAAGATAAAATCCATACTAATGGATTTCCAACACTCCGTTGGAACGGACAAGCTCTCCAAAGGCGCAGCTGACTCTGCAGAGGGTTTGGCCCTCTGTCACGTCTCACAGGTGCGTATATACGCACCGAAACACTTATACATCTTGGGCCACCAATACAAAGTGCTTAAAGTGCTGTAGGTCTTATCCCGACCTAAATGACCCCCGGTAGGGGCGTCAT
>CM047585.1:17595378-17658812 GCA_026184515.1 Peronosclerospora sorghi
AAGCGCCGTACACTGTGGGTCTTTCTCATACGCCTGACGTATGAGATCCACCCCAGAAGAGGTGATGAATTTTGCGTGAGCGAGCTCGTAATAGGGACGACGCGACAACGCGTCTGCAAGCACGTTCTGCTTGCCAGGTTTATACCTAACCTCAAAGTTATACTCCGCAAAGAAGGAGAGCCAACGCGCCATCCGTTGGGAGAGATGAGGCGACTTCGTCGCTGTCCGTAAGGACGCGTGGTCAGTATAAACCACGAACGGCTTTGAGCCGAGGAGGTGAACCCTAAATTTGGCAGGAGCATACTTCATTGCAAGTAGATCCTAGTCATGAACGGGATAATTCCGTTCCGCAGCTTTAAGCTGCCTCGACTCAAACGCAATCACGCGTTCCCTTACTGCATCGTCTGCTTGTAACAAAGCACATCCGATTGCGAGATCGGAGGCGTCGCAGACGACACTAAATGGTTTCCCAGAATCTGGGAGAGAAAGAACGGGAGCTTTCAACAATCTCCTCTTTACCGCTTCAAAAGCGTTTTGGTGTTTGGTTTCCCAACACCAATCAACATCCTTATTAAGAAGGTCAGTTAATGGCTTCGCCATCTCATCGTAGTTCTCGCTGTATTTGTGGAGATAATTGGCTAACCAAAGCCACTTCCGTAAATCGCTAAGATTTATAGGCGAAGGCCACTCCACAATGGATTTCACCTTGGCGGATCCGCCCGCACTCCATCCTTACCGATGAAGAATACGAGGAAAGGAATTTCCTCAGCACCAAAAATACATTTGAATGCATTTTCATATAACTTATGCTCCCGCATACATTCGAGCACTGCTCGAAGATGTATTAGGTGCGTCTGAACATCAGACGAGTCGCCTTCCGCACAACTGTGAACGAATATATCGTCTAAGTACGTCTGAGCGTACTTTCTATGAGGGCGGAAGAGTGAGTCACCAAGCGATTAAAAGTCGCTGGTGCATTCGAAAGCCCCTGTGGCATAACTAGCCACTCCCACAGCATGCCACTAGGCGTGCTGACCGCTGTAAGCGGAATATCGGATGCTCGCATGAGCACCTGATAATAACCGTCCACCAGATCTAAGGCATTGTACACAGTACAGCCCGCCATATTGTTCTGGAGGACATCCTTCCGAGGAATAGGAGTTTGCATGGATACGGTAGCTGCATCCAGCTTGTTGTACGCATGCACAATGCGCCACTTTCCGTTCGGTTTACGAGCACAAAAAGTGGGAGATGAGTGAGGAGACTTGCTCTCCTGTACCATCCCTGTCTCTTTTTTCCCCTTGAAGAATGCATCGATGACGTCGCATTGATCCTTGGGGAGAGACCACTGCCTAGCGACGCAGCATTTGGTTCCAGGAACCAAATCGATTTCATGTCGGACTCCCCGATCCGGTGGTAACCCCATCGGCGGGTTGTAACTAATGACATCTCCGAATTCCTTTAGTAAGGAATGGTAAGGGTCCTCAGGATCCGCAAGGATCTTGAGACCGCTTCGGGCATTCAATGCCTGTTTAGTATGCACCAAAACTGACTCATACATCGTGGATGAGGAGTTCAACTCCTCTTCCAGACGCAATACGACAACATCGTCGATTTCATCTGCTTTCAAAGCAGTTTCAAACTAGTTGAAGGACATCTCCTCCAACGACAACAGTTCGCCTATCCCAGTCAACCGTTCAAAGCTTACGCCTTCCGTGGCAACACCTATCACACTATTCAGCGTCCTATAGGACTGCTGACTACTGGCCTCGGGACTCATCCCGGGACCCAGATGGGGGGAGTCAATTGCCCCATCTATTGGAAGATCCCGCTCCTATCCACAGAGGTCTCTACCTCTACCAACGGTGACTCGCCGGTCTCACCTACAACGTCGTAGTCGGAATCATTCCCAACGTGCGAAAGAGACGAACTACGGGTCTCTTCGCTTGGAAGCGCCTCGCGCTTAACCACAGGGGTCTCTACCCCTACCACTGGAGTCGCCTCAGAGGAATCCACCTCTGCCACTGTCAACTCACCAGTCTCGCCGTTAACGGCGTGGTGATTAACCGCCGAATACCCCTAGTTAAGGAACTCTTCCTTAACCTCATTGAGACTGATCATTTCAGACATCCCAATCTCTGGCATCTCACGCCAGAATCGCTTTTGCGATCGAGCAAAGGTGGGTTCATGACTCGCCAATGCTTCACCCGACCGCGGGTGCGTTGAGCCAATGGATTTAGACTTCCAGTCTATCCATGGCTCATGGCGTTCCAGCCACTTCATGCCCAGAATGAGGTCATACCTCGAGTCCAAATACAGGACTAGGCAACGTTCTAAGCTGTCGACGTCTGCAAACTTCAGCTTAAGGTCAATCGAGACCTTGGGTACAGTAACCTGTACGCCCGTCGCAAGACGGACCGTGACAACGTCACGAGAACGTGCCTCTAGGGCCTCGGCATACAGCCGCCTCTTCTCCACAGAAGCCCGTCTGACATAATTTTCAGACGCTCCAGAGTCTATCAAGACTCTCCAAGGCTTATCAAAGCCTTTCACGTCCGCAACCAGAAAACCCGACTGGTACACCAGCTCGGTGCTAGAAAGCACCGTTTCCCTCGGGGCTTTGTGCTGTCGGCCCCTACCCTGGGGCTTAACAGCACTGAGTGGTCCCCCAGTAGGGCGCCCCGCCCCTACTGGGAGCCGTCGTTTCCCGACGGCTTGGGCAAGGGCTTTTTCCCAACCCTTGGCCCCTTCCAGCGTCTATCTCGCTGGGGATTTTGTGGACATCTGTTCCGCAGATGATCCACGCTTCCACATAGGAAGCACCTTAGCGGCCCACGCCGCTGAAACATAGCTAAGAGCTCCGCCTCGAAGCTCTGCGAAAAAGAGTCAGAGTGACTCTTAGCGGAAGATTTCTCTTTCGCTTCGACCTGACTCAGGTCCATGGGTTCAGGGCCCACCTTAGAGGAACGAAAGTTCCTCTCGGCGTTGAACGCCATCTTGAACGCCTCCCCCAGGGATTGGGGTCGTCATCGGAACAGTTCCAAACGTGCTGGCCCTTCTTTCAGGCCTCCCATGAAGACGGGGATGGACACATCGTCCGAATACGCTTTCACGTACATCCCTGCCAACAGGGTCTTCAGTTCTTGGACATATGTCTCCAAGTCCCTAGTGCCCTGACGGCACCTCAAAAACGCCAGCTGATTCTGGAAAACCAGATCAGGCGTGGCGTACATGTCCGTAAGCTTTTGCTTAAGGACTTCCCAGGTTTTGAACACGCTCGTGACCGAGTCCGGACACGTAAACGCCCATGTACGGGCTTTGCCCGTAAGATGGGTCAGTGCAAGTCCTACTTGCAAGTGATCAGCGGTCATGTTCGCTGTGGCGAAGGCCGTTTCGACCTCTCGCAGCCACACATAAAGGTTGTCACCTTTTTCCCCTGTGAACTCCTTTATCTTAAAGGAGCTGCATGCCCCCTTCACCCAGTAAGGGTAACAGCCTGTTAAAGGCTTCCTGATGGACGAGGGTTAACCTATCCCAATCGTCCTGATTTATCATTTGGAGAGGATGTCTTAGCCTACCAACACAGGTGTTGGATTGACTACTAGTGCTACCAGATGTAGCCGGGTGCGTATACACACGGTGCGGCTAGCGCACAGAGGAAGACTTTTCCTTTAAGCGGCGTTCGCCGCTACTTAGCCGATACGCCCTTATAAAAGGGCTTAGTAAGAGAGAACTCTCTTTACTTGGGGCCAAGATTCCCGCTTTGGTTTACGATTAGCTTTCGCTAATGCCTTAACTTAAGGCTCCCTTACTAAGGGGGTAGCTAAGGGGAGATCTCCCCTTACGCTACTGAACTCACTACGCGCACGACCGGTCGAGGTCGTGCGTCCGATAGTCTGTGAGTGAAATGTAAACTGAATGTATATTTAATATATATAATTAGCCTAAATTAATTTAAACTAATGTAAACTATATGTAATACTAAGTAGAACTTACTAAATTCGTACCTAGCTAAAATGTAGTGTACACCACCTGTTTACTAACACGTGGCTGGCTGCCACGCTTCCCAAGGGCTCCTGCCCTGATTGGTTAAAATAACCAATGGTCCAAAACATTTCGTACCGGTCAATACTGACCCCAACCGTGGTGTACTTACGTACACCATAAACGAATGTAACCCGAATGTAACCCCGTTACAACCCTCCCCCCGTAAGTTGGTCGGCTGGGTACGATGGTGGTCGAGTTCAGGACAGTTCGGTGTTTGATTTCAAACTCGACTCCACCACATTTACATTTTGGGTAATACCCGATTTCCGGTTTCTGAAAGCCGTTTCACCCCAACTTCCAGACGTCCTCTCGAGCTTGATCGTCGCGCACTTTTAACACTTATTCGTGCCTTTTCCTTCAGGTAGGTCTGGCAGTTGTGACGTCTGTGATCTGAAATATGAATATCCGACCTTGGGGCCCTGGTCAATCTTTCGATTGTATCGTAGGCCAGACGACCCGGCCAGAGATTATAGTGATATAAAATAGCTTGTTTTGTATTAACTTATATCTCCTTCCACCGCCAAGCTCATAACCACATCCAAAAAGCTGAAGTTGTCTGTTAACCATTTCCAGCGGTCAAATTGCGACAAAAATTGAACTACAGATTTCAATATTAAAAAGAACTTCATCATTCATAGCCAGTTCTAAACGTATACCCTTATTGACTACGTTATAGCCTTTCCAATTAATCGGCCCCGGATGTCAGACTCTTTGCCAGCTTTGGAGCAAAGAATACCTTCGTGAGTACGACCGTTAACCTCGGCTCGTCAGTATTTTGAACTTCACTTTGCCCATTTTGTGACTTTCAAAAACCCGCGGTCAGGGAGAGTTAAGCGCTCACCGGTTCAGAATTTTGGATTTCTTCGAGGAGTTCTACGTCAGACACTAGGCGTCGACTAGACCCACTATCAATAATTAATGTGCATCCTGAGGTGGCGAGACGGAGTGAACATTTCGTGATATTTTTTCTCCCCTTCCGTTGTGACTATGACATATTGTTTACATTGCCGCCACCGGCACCTTTTCGGATCCATTGATGTCTCTTAAAAAATTGCGGGCATTATCTTCTGGTAAGCCCTTCTTCTCCGCACTTATGCTAGATATATCGAGAACCTCCCGATTTAATTGGGTGGGTGTAAGCCATGTCAAGCGTGTGCTGTAGGGGCCTCTTCATTACAGTTGGACCCCGACTCTACCAGACCTTGGATTCTTGTCCACTGTGGGACTCGAACCCGCGATCTCCCGGTCTCGTGATGGGGCCTAAGCCACTGCACCACAGGGTCGGTTCGCACTTATGCTAGAGAAACCGCTTTCATGGTTCGTTCACTGCGTTTACGTAAATTTCCAGCCTATTTTGCTGTTCAGACTGTCGTATTTAGTTTCATGGGCCCAATTTATTAACTCTTGCGCGTGTTGCATATCGTACAATCTGTAGGGATCATAGCGCACCATGATAGCAATCATGAAGCTTGTGCAGCGTACTTGACCAGAATTTCGTCCGATCAATTCCCGGGGATAGAAGGCGTCAGGTTGGTGCGTTCTGTTTAACTCAAACGCACGCCACATGTGCTCCAAGACATTATGCAGACTAGGCGCACCGTACCACCAAGCACAACCTACATTCTCTCTGCAACATTGACCCACTATTCCATTGATATAGTCTCCCAACTTGTACAACTCTAAATCCGAGTATTTCACGCACATGAATCCTAGCGAGACAGATACAACTCCCCCATCGTCGTACGATCGCAAAGGAACTCTTTCCTCTTTTAGGTTGAGCGAAAGAGAAGCGCAGATTGGAACGACGTTCTTCGTGAAAATCTCAGCAACTTTTTGATCCTGAGTTGATGCGAATTTCTATCGTTTGTCAAAAATTCGTTTCTATTCGTTTGTCACTGCGAAACTCTCCTATAATCATCACGTGTAAGAAGAGAAACCCCGGAAAAACCTCAGGTTTTTTTTTCCCGGTCCGACTTTGGAACGGGATCGCACCGCAATTCTCTAACTTCCGCGAGAGAGACATCCATGTTACTGAATCACCTCATGTTTTGGATGATGGTCACGGAGGCGGCCATCTGCCTCGTCCTCAGCCTTCCGTTTGGTCAGTCGCTGTCCCACGCCGTGATCTCCTTTTTCATGAAACACGTGGGTGGCCAGGGCTCGCCCGCGAATACGCTCGCGCTCGTCGTGCTTGCCGTCGTCTCGTTGCTTTTTATCTGTAAAAAAACACTTTTCTTTCTCTCTCCTCCTTCACTCTCTCTAAACACGCGTTTGTTTTTTATTTCTATTTCTATAGCGGATGTCTTGACCGTCTACAAGCATCAGGCCTCGGACGAAGTGGTCGGCGATGGCCTGCGCATCCGGTTGCTCACGGCCCAGCGCGACATGTACATTACGGGCTTTTGTCTCTTTCTCTTCCTGCTCTTGCGGCTCGTGTACCTCGCCGTGGCCACGAACCTGCGGCTCGAGAAGCGACTTCAAGCCATGACGAAACAGGCCCAGGGCGCGGCCGCGGGGTACCACGCGTTACTGGCCGAGACCGAGACTTGCAAGCAACAGACGGCCACGCTCCACGCGTTGCTCGAGGGCAATGATGACGACGACGACAAGCGCACGAAAGTGGACGCGCTCGCGCGCCTCGTGCAGGAGAATGCCGACTTGGTACACAAGGTGAAGGAGCTGGAACGTCAAGTGACACAAGCGGACCGCGACATGCACGCCGTGACGAAGCAAGCAGAAGGACAGAGCGCTGCGTTTCGCAAGCTCCTGGACGAGAAAACGGCCGCGGACCACGAGGTCGCGAGCGCCAAGACGCACGCGCACGAGCTCGCGCGGCAACGGCAAGTGATTCAGGCGCTCAGGGACGAACGCGACGCGCTCAAGGCCCAGATTCAGGATTATGACTTTATGTTTGCCGAGGCCAAGAAGAAAGCCGAGTAGCGGGCAAGGCACGGGACGAGACGAGCGAGTCCTGGAAACGAGGCCGCGAGCCCCCTTGGGTCGTCGTGTGGTTTTAAGCGTTGTGGTGTAGGTAGTGCAGACGGTCGTGGAGAATCTGGAGACGTGAACTCGCAGTACTTGACGTGGACGAGATGGACGACACAGGAGACGGGGGCGGGCCACTGCCGCCGCACCAGTACGCAGCGTCCGCCCTGCCTTGTGTCGCACTAACTGAACTCTGAACGTGTATCCGCATACTCCACCCTTTGTCCGCTTCGTCTTGATCCCGTTGGCTCTCTTGTGTGTCCCCTGTGTCCGTACATTTCGCATAGCGCGTCCACACACGGACGTCCAGGGCGCGATTGATTGTGCCTTAAAAGCGGAATCACCAGCAGCACAAACGCATCTTTGACGTGGGACGTCATGGCGTCGAGCTCGAGCGTGCAGCCTTCGGGTGGGAGCTCCAGGACGCGGCGAGAGGCGGCACCAGGAGGGACACCAGGGTACGCTTCCATCCGTGCAAGCCATTGACGCACGCCGAGCTGTTTCGTACGATCGGGCGTCCAATTGTGCAGAATGAGGGCCGTTTCACGGGACGTGATGGGAAAGCTTGGCGTGGGGACAGCGTGTCCATCGCGCCTGTCCTCATACCACTGCGCGAGTGCGTCCAAGACACGCTGCTCGAGCGCTGTGCCAGCCGTTGCTTCGAGTGTCACGCGCCCGTGTACTTCGAAGACGAAACGCAGCAATCGCACGGCCGTCGCCACGATCGAACGCTCGTGCGTCTCGCTCGCTTCGGTCGCTTGAAGCCCTGCACACAACGAGTTGGAAGTCTGTCCGCATGAAGTGCGCACAACGTGAGTCCATCGTGGATCGCCTCGAGTCGCGTGTACACTTCCGGCCAGAGACGTTCTACTTGTTGCATCCCCGAACGCACGACACTCCACGCCTTGGACACCGGCAGACGACACGAAAGTTCACGGGCAGGAACCCCCCCGAGCGTTGCACCTCGATCCGCGCCGGTCGACGATCTTCCATGGATAAAAGCTGCGTCTCGAGCGCCTCACACTGCTCGTGCAAGCGCTGGAACCGATGCGACGCGTCCGGTGCTTGTGTCGCCCCAGCCGCTTGCGACTCCAGCCATGCGGCCGTCGTGCGGTCCACCGCCTGCCGCGTCTCGACCCGTTCCCGTTCCACTGGATTCGCACGCACGTGCCCGTCCAACGTGGTCGCAGTCGCCCCTTGCTGCGCTTGCGCGTTGGACCGCGCCTTCTTGCGCTCGCTCGAGTGCGTCTCGTGGTCGTGCAGTTCCTCCTCGTTTCTCGCCGTGACGTCGTGCCCGAGACGTGTCTCGACCTCTTGTGCATCTCGTCTCGTCCAGTCTTCTCCGCCGCATTCTTTCAATCGTGTCGTTAGCTCGACGCACTGGCGCTCGAGCTCGCGCAGCTGTCGTCGATCCGCTTCCGCTCGTGCGCGACACTCGTGCTCGTTTTCGTCCAACGCTTGCTTGAACATCCTGCTCGTTTCGGCCGAGGCCGCGACTTGCGCCTCCATCGTCTTCCTATCCTCCTCTAACCGTCTCTTTTCGTGCGTGCGCATGCAACGCGCTCGCGCCAGCGTGTCGACGTGCCGTTCATACTGCCACACGACCGCCCGAACATCTTCCAGTTGCATCGCGCGCCGTTCGCCCAGGACACATCCCCCCACCATCACCACGCACTTGTTGCACCAGCAGGCGCTTCTAGCGCCTGCTTCTCCCGCCGCGTCTGGATCAACTCGCGACGCCCAGCAGCTTCAGTGCCGCATACGGTCGTTGTTATCCATATAGGTCTACAAACTCTCTTGATTAGTTCGACTCGGGGTGCCCGTTAGGTAGGAGGATAGGAGCCCGACTTTCTTTACGCAGCCGTCCGCTTTTTAGCCAATCGACGTCGTCGTCCTGGTCCCGCGTCTGCCCAGTCTCGAGCATGCCCACGTCGCCCTTGTCGTCGTCGTCGTCGTCGCTCCGTCAGATTCCCGTCGTCTGTCCAGGGCACTCGCGACCGCTCGCCGAGCTCCACTACAGTCGATCGAATCTCCTCATCTCGGCGTGTCATGATAAGCTCCCGATGCTCCGCCACGGCGCGTCTGGGAATTGGATTGGCACGTTTGAAGGCCACAAGGGCGCGGTCTGGAGCGCGACGCTCGATCGCGACGCCGACTTTGCCGCCACAGCGAGCGCTGATTTTAGTGTCAAACTATGGGACGCGCTCACGGGCGACGTCGTGACGACGCTCGAGCACCACCACGTGGTCAAGAGCGTCGCGTTTACGCTCGATGGCGCGCGGTTGCTCACGGGCGGGCACGAACGCCGTGTGCGCGTGTTTAACGTGCTCGACGTCAAGGAACACGTGGTGCAAGAGAAGCTCGAAGGACGCACGGGCACGCACGTGCGGCCGCCGCGGCCCGTGCACGAGATGCCGACGCAGCAACCGATTCGCAAGATTGTCGTGCTCAGTCACGCGCTCGCGGCCACGGGCGAAGTGGATGGCACCGTGCGCGTGTGGAACCTCCAGACGTACGACGCGGTGCGCGAGCTCCACGTCGAGGCCGATGTCATGGACATGGAAGCGTCGCGGCAGGGCGAGATCTTGACCGTTGCGGCGGGGACCAAGGTACGCACGCACAGGATCGTGGCCGTCGTCGTCGTCCACTTTTTGCCTGACGCTCTCTGATTGTGTGTGTACGTACGTACGTGCGTACGTGTGTGCTAGGTCTTTTTCTACGCGGTCAAGCACGACTTTGCCCTGTTGCATGCGTACACGATGCCCATGTCGTTTCGCGAAGAGGGCGGCGCGTCGTTACATCCGACGGAACCAAAGTTTGTTGCGGGCGGCTCCGATACGTGGGTCCGCGTCTTTGACTTTGACTCGGGCGCGCTCCTCGAGACGCACAAAGGACATCATGGACCCGTGCGCTGTGTCCGGTACTCGCCGTCGGGCGACTCGTTTGCCACGGGCTCGGAAGATGGCACGATCCGCATCTGGCAAAACGATTCCACGTCGGCCGCGGCCACGTCCGTGGCCGAGATGACGCCGGCGCTCCCTTCCTAGGTGACGCAACGCACCCCGAGCAACACAAAAGAAAATGATAGGAATCCAAACACACACACACACACACACACAGAGAATCGCGTGTCGCTCGTGTTAGCTCTTGTGTACATACATGATACGCAGACCCCTGGAGCGAGCACAAGATCGTCGTGGACCCACGCGCGGGCACGTCCCCGACCTCGTCCACTCCTCACGGCCATCCGCGTCGTCCAGTCCTGTCGATGCTCTTGTCCTTGGCGTGACGCTGCGCAGTCGAAGCTCGACCTGTTTGGGACGACCACCTGTGCATCCTCGTCCACTCTTCGTCGTTCACCGTGCATTTTTGCTTGCTTCGTCGTCCACTGTGGTTAGCCGTGGCCGTGCATCGCGTCGCCATCGCCCAGTAAAATCTTGTACGACTGCGTCGCGGCAACGAACGCGTCGACGCGCTTGCCGTCCACGGTCCCTCCGCGCGCTTGGGCCACCGTCGATTCCAACGACGCCGATGGGTCCGACATTTTGTCTGGATGCAACTTGAGTGCAAGTTTCCGATACTGGCGCTTAATCTGCTGGACCGACGCGTCGCGCGGGAGGCCCAAGACGCCGTAAAAGTCGCGTCGTTCCCACATGGTCTGGATCCGATCCGGTTGCCACAAGTACTCGCCATCCAGACACCCCGTGAGGCCAAAACTATGGGCAAACGTTGTCCGCACGAGTTTCATGCGGACACGCGCGGCCCGAAACAAATCTTCCTGTTCATTCTTGTCCGACGGCGCAGGGCGCCATGTACGACGGGCATCCATGTCCGCACCCACGTCGTCAATCGCCTTGTCAAACGTTGGCAACGGTCCTGGACCATGCACGCGATGGCTGGATGCCGGGGCAGCAGCAGGTCGCTCTTGCTCGTTCCCTGCACGACGATGCGTGGCCACGGGCTTAAACTTGAAACGCTTGGACGTCCGCGACGACGCGACGACTGGACGGACATTTGATCGAGCGCCATCTTTGGACGCACACGTCGATAAGACGCACGGACAGTGCTGGTCGCAGCACGCACAGTGCGTACACATACGCAGGAGACCACACTGCGCGCGCCACTCGCTCGCCGACGCCGGTCGCGTCCATTTACACGCTTCGTTTGCTTCAATCACATCCAACAAGTGAGTCATCGACTTTTGCACGGCCGCAAGACGCGACGAGCAGCACATGCGGCAGCCACAGCTTACACAGACACAATGCAGACAACAGCCACAACAGCCCGTACATCGCCGTCGTACATCGCGACACCCCGAGCATCCCATGCGCAAGGGCGACGTGGCGTCCACGCGTCGAGGCGACTTTCGTTTGCACGAGGGCGTCGCGCGGCGTCGACCGCCACCATTGGACGCCGCTAAGGCCTTGGCAATCCGTATCGATGCCCTGCGATGGCGCGTGCGTCCAGCTTTTCGTCTCGTGCTTGTCCACAACGACTTGTCGCCCGTTGGACCACGGGTGCGTGCCGTCGCGTCCGTTGCGACGGGCAGTCCCGTCGGATCCTCGCTCCCAACCAACTTGTTGAGTGCGAGCGTACACGACGCAGCGAGTGCATTGCATTCGTCCATCAGTGCCTTCTTGCTCCGCTCGTCACCAGCCTTGTCGTCCGACCAAATCGTACGCACAAGCTCATCGCGCGCCACTTGAATCTCCTGCCGCAGTCGCTTCATCTCCATCACATCCGGAGCGTCCTGCTCGCCAGCCACGACGCTCGACTCGTCCACGGCCACACCCTGTCCGGTGGCCCGCGCGCTCTCGCTCGACCTTCTCTCGTGGTCGTCCAATGCAGGCGTAGGTACAACTTCGGGATACTTGAGATAATAGCGAGCCCATTGATGCTTGACCAATTGCGTCTGAATCGCCACTTGCTTGGCGAGTTCCTGCTTGAGCGCATTCGCGTGCGACACCTGCGTCCGCCACGCGCCCGCTTGTCCCATTGCACGCATCAAGACTTGCGTCTCAGCAAGCGACTGCTCGAGCTCTCGCCGCGCCTGCTCGATGCGATCGAGCGTCAAGAGACAAGTGCTTGCCTCCTCCTTCGTCATTCCACGCTGCATGTCTCGCTGCATGGTGGCAGGCGTTAATTGGACCAAGACAGCCACTTCCGCGTCGCGCGAGAGGGCGGGCGTACGCACGTGGTCGTCCAACCAACCGCCATCATCATCGTCCATCGCCACGGGTGCGTCCGCCACGTGTGTGACAAAATCGTCCTTGGTCGAGTACACGAGCGCTTCCTGGTGCCAAATATAGAGCGCATCTTGGAGACACGTAAATTTATCGTACGACCGGTCGTCCAACACGTCCGTGTCGTCCGGACAGAACCACGCACACGCATTCTCATGGAACAAGAGCCACCACTTGTGAAGCTGTAGCTTGGTGTTTTCCACAAGCACACGAGCCGTCGCGCTCTTAAACTGATTCACCTGCGTCACGAGCAACGACGTCTTGGGTCGAGGGGCGTCGCGGGTCGCCACGAGCGTCTGGAACGGCGCCTCGAGCTCGTGCACGGCGGTCGTCAAGCGTTGCAGCAATGGCTGCAAGAATAAGCGGCTACTTGGACGCACGTGGTCGCTCCCTGTACCCACGTCGCGTCCGTCCATCCTTGGACGCAGAAACGTCGGGACATCGTCACGCCGTTTCCACTGCAACACATGGTTAATCACTTCGGGACAGTGTTCAATCGTCTCGCGGACTAACGCGATCGGGAGCACGTCAAAGAGACTCGACTCGATCGCCGACGACCGCAGCGGACGCAAAATGTACGTAAACAGATCCGCACGCAACGTTTCGGACGTGAGTCGATTGTCCGGACACGTGCGGACACGCGCGTCCTGCTCCAGCACGTGCGTCGCGACATAATGTTTCCCCAATAAATGGACGACGAGCGCGAGCGAGTGCACGGTCACGAGCTTGGCTTGGACGACACTCCATGCTTCATGCCGAGACGAGTCCAAGACGTCGGCGTTGTTCGTGACGGAAAAATCCCGTGCGAGACACGGCACCGCGACATCCACGCGCCCCAGCGCTCGAATGCGGTCGAGGACACGACGCACGTCGTGTCCAAACGGAGCGTGGTCCACCAGATACTGATCGAGCACGTGCACATCGTGGGCACTCAGTCGCCACTTGTCGAGCTCGTGACGGGACGCAGGCGGCAGCGTCAAGGGCTCGAGATAGAAATACTGCCGCTCGCCCGCGAGTAAGCGCAAGAGCGCACACTCGGTTTCGAACGAATAGTCCTGGATCAAGTTGAGATCGTGCACGAGACCCGGGAGATCCCACGTCGATCGAAACGACGCCGTGGGGTGCGCTGGCTCCTGGTGCGTGCTCTCGTCGTCGGGATCGCTCGCTTCGTACGCACTCGCGTCGGTCGGACACGTAATGAGTCGCGTAAACGCCTGCACCTTGTGCACGAGCGTCGTCAACGATGGGTCCTTGTTCGCACGTCGCACCGGAACGACCCGACGCCGAGGCCATTTCTTGTACGCACGTGGGTCCACGCGCCACGACAAGGTCGTCGCGTCCGGCCACTCGTCCAGTGCACGACGCAGTCGGACACTGTCGACCCCGCGCTTGCGTTTCTTGCTCGACGACGTCGTAAGTGCAGTCGTGAGCAAGTGACACTGGGTCTGCACCACCCGCTCGGCCACATGTTGCGCATGGTGCATTGCTTGTACTTTACGCTGCTGCGTGACATACTTGGCACGTGCCAGGGCTTCCTGTCGACGCGCATGGTCCGCTTGGGCTCGTACACGTTGCATGAGCTGCCGCGTGCGTACTAAACACTGTCTTGTCATCGTGTCGTCATCTAGTGCATTATGACAATCGAGAGAGAAGGAACGATTACAACCGAGAACGTACAAGAAACACGCAGTTCGTACCCTGCGGTCGTGCGGACGCTACGACCGTCGCGTCCTCGCGTCCACGCGCGTCCTCCCGTGCGGACGCGGTCGTCGCGCTCGTGCACTGTCGTTGCTGCTCCGTGCGCTCGACAATCGCTTGGAAGAGCATCGCACCTTCTTCGAGTCGACTCGGTGTCTCGGCCGATATGACAAACGGGAGAGAGTACGGGCGTCCCGTGGACTGCTGCTCGGGTGGTACCGCGAGTTTCTCATATGTGATCGTACACTGCACCGATGACAGAAGCACCGCGAGTTTCGGGTCACGTAAGAGCTGCGGCACGAGGTCGTCGGGGGGGCGTGTGGACTGAATGTAAACCACGCGACGAAGGGAGGTGGTCCCCCCGGGGGCGTCTGGCGTCCGAGCGGAAACGGTCGCACGGGGTGCCGTGCGTTCACAGGGCACGGTACTGGGCCCTTTCGAAACGAGAGGCCGAGGTTTACTACCAGACGTACTACTACTACTACTACTGGGACCGCCCACCCGCTTGCGAGAAGCCTTTTTCCGACACGTGGAGGCTGTGGACGGTCCAGAAGAAGCAGTGGATCGACGAGTAGATGAAGTGGTAGACACGGGGGCTTCCACAGTGTCGCGCACGGTACGCACGCCTAAGGACGCACCCACAGAGATGACGCCCATGTGTACGACCTAGTGGTGGGCGACGTTGTAGAGTGAAAATACCGGTACTACTGCTGTCGCAAAATAGTATTCACGCGTTCATTTGTCCTAATGGTTTCACTAAATGCGTGCCATAAAGAATGCTCGGGAGACAAAGTCGGACGCTTTTACTAAAGACGATAGCTGCGTCTTTTGAGGAATGAGATGAAGATGGAAGTATTGTGTTGCTTTTTTTCTATTGGTTGAAAATAGTCATTGTAGTAGTTTTTATCAAAACCAGGTATGATTCTAGTTTCACTAGTAGCAATGTTCATTCGTACTTATTCGTAGCTAAGATTGTATACTCGTACACGATTCTGAGTACATCTGTTTGGGTACCGATAAGTGGTGTAGGATACACGACAGATGGAAGTTCGCTACAGCTTCAACATCTTATGCAAATTTCATGTTAAGCTAGCTAGCTAATCACTTCTCAATACACGTTCCATTGATTAAGAGGGTGCTTATAAAGGTCTTTGAAGGATTTGTTAAACCAATCGTTGAACCACTCGTTGAAGCACTCATTCAACCTCTCGTTGAGTCAAAGTACCTCCCCCAGGGTACTTTGAAACTCAACGAAGCTTCAACTACTACAACTACCCTAACACACGAAAACTTCTCTGCCCACCACACGCACGACGCAAAAACCACACAGAGCACCAGCTGCAATCCGCGCCATTACGCTCCCCCTGCTGCTTTCCCAGTCCTCTATTCGCAAGCCACGTGTTGAGCGCCTTTGCCACTCACAGTTCTGGGAACATGACGTCCCGCAATACACTGACAATCAGTTCGTTGAGAACTTCCGCATCAGTCGTATCCTGTTATCTGGCTTTGCCAACAGCTGAGCGCGGATGTGGTGGAGTCCAGTTCGAAATCGAACACCGAAGTGTCCAGAACTTGACCATCGTCGCACCCAGCCGACCAACTTACGAGGGGGGTACCCCGCGAACCTTCGCATGTGTGCCGATCGGGCGACCGATCAGCACTGCAGGACGCCGAGTCCGATTTGTCTTCAATAATCTCACCTTGTGTACCCATTGGTATGGGTGGTTACAGACTCGGTGGACCGTCGCTTAGTAGGGATCTTGAAGGTACCGATATGGGCGGTACCACTTCTAGGGTACTTGTACCGAAAACCAACGATAGATAATCCAAATGAAACCGATCTGCAAATGGAGCGGAAATCGTCACTCCAAATGCGAAGAAAATCTGGGGCTGATTGCACACAGCAGTGAGGGGACCCAGCCAATAGAAATTTGGGGCGGACCGGCGGAACGGCGCGCTAACCCAACCAATAATCTGTGGCAGATCGCTGATCGCAATATGGGGACCCAGCCATTACGAAAGATAATAACACGTTCCAAACGTGTGGGCTTGAAGGGTGAGTGAACGAAGTGAGCTGCTTCCCGTCGTGGGACTTCCGGTGGAGCTGTGTCCTGGCCGGTAAAAATGAGCTAGAGGGGACCGTGTTAACCCTCTGCTCCCAATAACTCCTGCGGAGCGCGAGTATAAGGGGACCAGGATGAATACCAGTGAAAGTGTACACATAGTTTCCGGAAGGGCAAAGAAAACCGTGAATGCGAGTACCTGTTTCGCCTGCGGTGACAAAGGACATATTTTAAGAAATTGTGGTGGAGTCCAGTTAAAAATAGAACACCGAAGTGTCCGGAACTGAACCACCATCGTTCCCAGCCGACCAACTAACGGAGGGGGTACTCCGCGGAATTTCGCCTGGGTGGCGATCGAGTGACCGATCGGCATTGCAGAACGCCGAGTCCGATTCATCTCGTGTCTCACCATGTGTACCCATTGGTATGGGTGGTTACACACTCGGTGTGTAACAGTGTTACATTCGGGTCACATTTAGTAGGTGGTATACGTGAGTACACTACGGTTGGGGTCATTATTGATCGGTCCGAAAGGTTTTGGACCATTGGTTATTTTAACCAATCAGGGCAGGAGCCCTTGGTGGAGGCGTGGCAGCCAGCCACGTGTTAGTACACAGGTGGTGTACACTACACTTTAGATAGGTACGAATTTAGTAAGTTCTACTTAGTATTTCATATAGTTTACATTAGTTTAAATTAATTTAGGCTAATTACATATTAAATATATATTCAGTTTACAAAACACGCCAATCCAGCTAGACGCACGACCTCGACCGGTCGCGCGTGCTGTGAGTGTTTGTAGCCAAAATGAATACCTACTTTAGCTACTCCCTTTATAAGGTAAGCCTTGTTTCAAGGCGTTAGTTAATTCTAACAAGTAAACCAAGGGAAATCTTGGCCCCGAGTAAGAGGAAATCTCCCACTAAGCCCTTTTATAAGGGCGTATCGGCTAAGTAGCGGCGAACGCCGCTTAAAGGAAAGCCTTCCTCTGTGCGCTAGCCGCACCGTGTTTGTACGCACCCGGCTACATCTGGTAGCACTTGTAGTCAATCCAACACCTGTGTTGGTGATCAACATCCTCTGCAAGGGATGGATCAGGACGATTGGGGTAAGCTAACCCCCGTCCAACAGGAAGACTTTAAAAGGATGTTACCCATATTGGGTGAGGATGGCATGCGCCATCTAGTGGAGCAGGGCCTCGATGCCGTGCGTGAAAGGGTTAATGCCCTTATCGCCCATGAGGCGAGTCGTCGCGGGAGTTATCCCGCGTCTACAAGGGTGCTCCCTCCGATGTCCTTTAAGATAAAGGAATTCACCGGCGAGAGAGGTGAAAACGTTTATGTGTGGCTTCGAGAGGTTGAAACCGCATTCGTCACCGTGAACGTGATCGAGGATCACCTGCAAGTGGGACTTGCACTGACCCATCTTACGGGCAAAGCCCGTACATGGGCGTTTACGTGTCAGGATTCGGTCACGACCGTGTTCCCGAACTGGGGAGTCCTTAAGAGAAAGCTTATGGACAGGTATGCAACACCTGATCTGGTTTTCCAGAATCAGCTGGAGTTTTTGAGGTGCCGTCAGGGCACTAGGGACTTGGAGACATATGTCCAAGAACTGAAGACCCTGTTGGCAGGGATGTACGCGAAAGCGTATTCGGACGATGTGTCCATCTACGTCTTCATGGGAGGCCTGAAAGAAGGGCCAGCATGTTCGGAACTGTTCCTATGCCGACCCCAATCCCTAGGGAGGCGTCTAAGATGGCGGTTAATGCCGAGAGGAGCTTTCGTTCCTCTAAGGTGGGTCCTGACCCCATGGACCTGAGTCAGGTCGAAGTGGAGGGGAAACCTTCCACTAAGAGTCACTCTGACTCTTTTTCGCAGAGCTTCGGGGCAGAGCTCTTAGCTATGTTGCAGCGGCGTGGGCCGCTAAGGTGCTTCCTATGTGGAAGCGTGGATCATCTGCGGAACAGATGTCCACAAAATCCCCAGCGAGATAGTCGCTGGAAGGGGCCGAGGGCGGCAAAAAGGCCCTCGCCCAAGCCGTCGGGAAACGACGGCTCCCAGTAGGTGCGGGGCGACCTACTGGGGGATCCCTCAGTGCTGTTAAGCCCCAGGGTAGGGGACGAACAGCATAAAGCCCCGAGGGAAGCGGTGCTTTCTAGAACCGAGATGGTATACCAGCCACGTTTGCTGGTAGTCCTTGCGGACGTGAAAGGCTTTGATAAGCCTTGGAGAGTCTTGATAGACTATGGAGCGTCTGACAATTATGTCAGACGGACTTCTGTAGAGAATAGTCGGCTGTATGCCGAGGCCCTAGAGGAACGTTCTCGTGACGTTGTCACGGTCCGTCTTGCGACGGGCGTACAGGTTTATGTACCCAAGGTCTCGATTGACCTTAAGCTGAAGTTTGCAGACTTCGAAAGCTTAGAACGTTGCCTAGTCCTGGATTTGGACTCGAGGTATGACCTCATTCTGGGCATGAAGTGGCCGGAACGCCACGAGCCATGGATAGACTGGAAGTCAAAGTCCATTGGCTCAACGCACCCGCGATCGGGTGAAGCATTGGCGAGTCATGAACCCACCTTTGCTCGATCGCAAAAGCGATTCTGGCGTGAGATGCCAGAGATTGGTATGTCTGAAATGATCAGTCTCAATGAGGTTAAGGAAGAGTTCCTTATCTAGGGGGATTCGGCGGTTAATCACCACGCCGTTAACGGCGAGACTGGTGAGTTGCCAGTGGCAGAGGTGGATTCCTCTGAGGCGACTCCAGTGGTAGGGGTAGAGACCCCTGTGGTTAAGCGCGAGGCGCTTCCAAGCGAAGAGACCCGTAGTTCGTCTCTTTCGCACGTTGGGAATGATTCCGACTACGACGTTGTAGGTGAGACCGGCGAGTCACCGGTGGTAGAGGTAGAGACCTCTGCGGATAGGAGCGGGCTCTTCCAATAGATGGGGCAATTGACTCCCCCCATCTGGGTCCCGGGATGAGTCCCGAGGCCAGTAGTCAGTAGTCCTATAGGATGCTGAATAGTGTGACAGGTGTTGTCACAGAAGGCGTAAGCCTTGAAAGGTTGCCTGGGGTAGGCGAACTGTTGTCGTTGGAGGATATGTCCTTCAGCGAGTTTGAGACTGATGTAAAAAAAGCAGGTGAACTCGACGAGGTTGTTGTGTTGCGTCCGGAAGAGGAGTTGAACTCCTCATCCACGATGGACGAGTCGGTTTTGGTGCAAACTAAACAGGCATTGAATGCCCGAAGTGATTTCAAGATCCTCGCGGATCCTGGGGACCCTTATCATTCCTTACTAAAGGAATTCGGAGATGTCATTAGTGACAACCCGCCGATGGGGTTACCACCGGATCGGGGAGTCCGACATGAAATCGATTTGGTTCCTGGAACCAAATACTGCGTCACTAGGCAGTAGCCTCTCCCCAAGGAGCAATGCGACGTCATCGATGCATTCTTCAAGGGGAAAGAAGAGACAGGGATGGTACAGGAGAGCAAGTCTCCTCACTCATCTCCCACTTTTTTGTGTTCGTAAACCGAACGGAAAGTGGCGCATTGTGCATGCGTACAACAAGCTGGATGCAGCTACCGTATCCATGCAAACTTCTATTCCTCGGAAGGATGTCCTCCAGAACAATATGGCGGGCTGTACTGTGTACAGTGCCTTAGATCTGGTGGACGGTTATTATCAGGTGCTCATGCGAGCATCCGATATTCCGCTTACAGCTGTCAGCACGCCTAGTGGCATACTGTGGGAGTGGCTAGTTATGCCACAGGGGCTTTCGAATGCACCAGCGACTTTTAATCGCTTGGTGACTCACTCTTCCGCCCTCATAGAAAGTACGCTCAGACGTACTTAGACGATATATTCGTTCACAGTTGTGCGGAAGGCGACTCGTCTGATGTTCAGACGCACCTAATACATCTTCGAGCAGTGCTCGAATGTATACGGGAGCATAAGTTATATGAAAATGCATTTAAATGTATTTTTGGTGCTGAGGAAATTCCTTCCCTCGGATTCTTCATCGGTAAGGATGGAGTGCGAGCGGATCCGCGAAGGTGAAAGCCATTGTGGAGTGGCCTTCGCCTGTAAATCTTAGCGATTTACGGAAGTGGCTTGGATTAGCCAATTATCTCCACAAGTACAGCGAGAACTACGCTGAAATGGCGAAGCCATTGACGGACCTTCTTAAGAAGGATGCTGATTGGTGTTGGGAAACCAAACACCAAAACGCTTTTGAAGCGGTTAAGGGAAGCTTGTTAAAAGTTCCCGTTCTTGCTCTACCAGAATCTGGGAAACCATTTAGTGTCGTCTGCGACTCCTCCTATTTCGCAATCGGATGTGCTTTGTTACAAGCAGACGATGCGGGAAGAGAACGCGTGATCGCGTTTGAGTCGAGGCATCTTACAGCTGCAGAACGGAATTATCTCGTTCATGATAAGGACCTACTTGCGATGAAGTATGCCCTTGTAAAATTTAGGGTTCACCTACTCGGCTCAAATCCGTTTGTGGTTTATACAGACCGCGCGTCCTTGCGGCCAGCGACAAAGTCGCCTCATCTCTCCCAACGGATGGCCCGTTGGCTCTCCTTCTTTGCGGAGTACAATATTGAGGTAAAGTACAAACGGGAAAATAGAATGTACTTGCAGACGCGTTGTAGCGTCGTCCCGATTACGAGCTCGCTCACGCGACATTCATCACCTCGTCTGTGGTGGATCTCATACGCCAGGCCTATGATAAGGACCCACAATGTACAGCGCTTATCAGCGCGTTGGGTGGAAAGGGACTTGGCTCGTCTGAGCCAACCCTGTAAAGTCGATCTAAAGCTCGTTTACACCGTTACAGATCCTGTGACGATTTGCTATATTATAGCACGAGCGCGGAGGACACTCCGCGGGTGGTTGTTCCTCATGATGAGGAACTGAAGTATAAAGTCCTCTTTGAGGCACATGATGCCCCTAATGGGGGTCATTTAGGTCGGGATAAGACCTACGGCGCTTTAAGCGCTTTGTATTGGTGGCCCAAAATGTACAAGTGGGTCGGTGCGTATATTCGCACTTGTGAGTGGTGCTAGAGGGTCAAACTCTCTACATATTCAGCTGCTATAAGAAACAGTTGGAAATTGCCAACTGTTAGTGTGGCTCAAGTCAACCTATAGCATACAATTGGAAATTTCCAATTGCTCGTGTGGGCCAAGTCCGTCTATAAATATGAAGGTGAGCCTTTGGCAGAGTAGCCGTTCCAACGGCGTGTTGAAAATTCATTATTATGGATTTTACCTTCGGTTTTTCCGAAGGCCGGTTTCACCGGCATTTTGGTCTTTGTAGACCGTTTGAACAAGACTCTCACCTGGCAGCCAACGGAGTGTTGGAAATCCATTCGTATGGATTTTATCTTCGGTTTTTCCGAAGGCCGGTTTCACCGGCATTTTGGTCTTTGTAGACCGTTTGATCAAGATGCTCACCTGGCAGCGGTGCCAGAGTCCATTGATGGACGAGACGAAACGTGATAATCGAGTGTTGAGGATATTCTCCGGAGCTTATGTCCGTATGCTCCAAGAGTTGGAGTGAGATGCTTCCTATGGCCGAATTTGCTATAAACAATTCGGTGCATGCATCTACGGGGTTTACCCCGTTTAATGGAACGGATTAGTAAATCCGCGGGTTATGTTAACGCCACGTGTGTGTGGCCCAGGGCTTGAGGGGGGAGGAGTCCCCGATGTCAGCCCTGTATTCTCCTGTCCGTTTGGTTGTCCTACCCGGCAGGGCGGCCGACAGGCTGCCCGACCGGGTGCAGCTCGGGTCCGCGCTTGTAGCCGCCACGGCTCGCGCACTGGGTGCCTTCCACGGCCCCATCGACCTAGAAGAATCTAATGTTTGTTTGTTGGGCCTACCCTACAGGGCGGCTGATAGGCTGCCCGACGGCAGGACGGGGCGGAGCGTCTGATGGCGCGACGCCATCATCGGGGTCAAACCCAGTATTTGGTGAAGTGGAAGGATTATCCAAATTCCCAGAGTTCGTGGGAGTTCGAGACTCCACTGCGGCAGGATTAACGTGACGTCGTTGACGCTTTCGAGCGGGAGAATCCCGCTGTGAGTCAACGACCAAAGTGCGGGGTAAGCCCCTTCACTCCCAGTAGTTGGGAGCCCTCCGGAGGCAGATGCGGAACCCGCACTGTGCTCCGGCACCGCAGTGAGGGCACGGGCGCTAGCATAGCGCATGCGATAAGGGGCACGTAACTTCCCCATGGCTTTGGTTCCGGCAAGGCCAAGCGCAATGCCATCTCTATCCGAACGTCACGTTCGGAATAGCTGTTGTACATCTTTAAAAATTCGGGGAGACATTTCTCCCCTCCGCCCAAGCGCGGAACTTCTGCTCTCCCTCTTTGTAATGTTCTCCTTGCAGGAGAACGAAAGGAACCTCGCGGAGGTTCCAAACAACGGCACCCTGTGCCTGTTTCTCGAGGCGCTCTAGATATGAGGTAGCAGTGAACTGCTTCTGCGTGAGCAGTTTTTCCCGGAGTTGATTCCGGCGTGTGATGTGTTGCGGCTGTACAGCCCCGAGGCCAGGGGTATAGAAGACTAAACCCTTCTTTACCTCATTATTGGCCCACTTTGGGAGGTCACGAGGACCTCCAAAACGATATGCCACCCGTGGAGGGCGCATGAGGGCGTGAAAAGAAGCTTGTAATGCCCTTGCGGCATTTTGAGCCTCTTGAGCTGCGTCCAGCTCAGTAGTGGTGATCGCCTTCGGCGATCCGGATACGTCATCCGAGGTTGTAATAGTTGCGCACGAGTTAGCGCACCTTCCCCACGTGTGGGGAATGGATGGGATGACCGACACCGCCGTTCGGCGCTGTCGGGGTGGTCAGCCGTTGGGGAGATATCCCCAAGGGCATCCACCTCCGAGTTATCGGAATAGTTTTCTTCCATAGCACCACTATTGGTGCTGATGGTTTGCCAGAGGATCTGGCAGTTGGAGTTCTCCAACTAAAATTGATTTATTGCGTAAGCAATAGTCTTGATGGAGGAGGATGTAACAGAGTTACATTCGGGTCACATTTAGTAGGTGGTGTACGTGAGTACACTACGGTTGGGGTCAGTATTGACCGGTCCGAAAGGTTTTGGACCATTGGTTATTTTAACCAATCAGGGAAGGAGCCCTTGGTGGTGGCGCGGCAGACAGCCACGTTTTTGTACACAGGTGGTGTACACTACATTTCGGCTAGGTACGAATGGAGTAAGTTCTACTTAGTGTTACATATATTTTACATTAGTTTAATTAATTTAGGCTAATTACATATTAAATATATATTCAGTTTACAAAACACGCCAATCCAGCTAGACGCACGACCTCGACCGGTCGCGCGTGCTGTGAGTTTTTGTAGCCAAAATGAATACCTACTTTAGCTACTCCCTTTATAAGGTAAGCCTTGTTTCAAGGCGTTAGTTAATTCTAACAAGTAAACCAAGGGAAATCTTGGCCCCGAGTAAGAGAGAAATCTCCCACTAGGGCCTTTTATAAGGGCGTATCGGCTAAGTAGCGGCGAAAGCCGCTTAAAGGAAAGCCTTCCTCTGTGCGCTAGCCGCACCGTGCGTGTACGCACCCGGCTACACGGTGGACCGTTGCTAGGTGGAGACTTTAATGAGGATCGATATGGATGTACCACTTCTGCGGAACTGATACAAAATTCCAACGAAAAGATGATCCAATATACCCGATCGGCAAACGAAGCGGAAATCTTCACTCCGAATGCAATTAAATCTGACACTTGACCGCCCGTGGCAGTGAGTAATCCAGCCAATAGTAAATACTGGCACTTGATTGCAAAAACAATGAGTAATCCAGCCAATAAAAGTTTCTGGCACTTGACCGCAGATCGCGATGAGTAATCCAGCCAATTCATGGGACTTGATCGCAGCAGATCACGATGAGTAACCCATCCAAAATAACACGTCTCCTTTGAACTTGGCCGGACTTGAGGGGTGAGTGAGCGTAATGAGTGTTACCTGTTGTGGGGATTCCGGTGGAGCTATGTCCTGGCTGGGCTTAATGAGCGAGAGGGGACCCTGTTAGCCCTCCGCCACCATCGGATCCACTGGCGACTTACGCAACCCGTTGTAATACGAACACTGTATTTAATATCCAATTAAATTCCAAGATGTAAATTATATGTAAACCGTGTGCCTTACCTCAGATCTGCGTACATAATACTCCAAGAACACGTTTGGTCCAAAATACTCCGTCCTTTCAGCCAACCCGATCGATCTGCCTTGAGAACTGGTACACTGGTACAAACTGGTCAATCATTTTCACTTGCACTTCACCACAGCCGCCGCTGAGTCTGGTCGCAGCCGCACAACGGTAGCGGCCCGATCTATAAACAGTCTTCGATTCCATACAATCTTCCGAGCCCAATATACCAGGTAAATCAACTTGACTTCCGATCGCCACATCTTTCTCTAACATTTGTCTTCGTAGGCGATCGGTGTCCGCACTCTCCGCATCTTCAAACTTCTGACCGATCGTACCATCCGTGTAGCTGGTGCGTAAACGCACGGTGCGGCTAGCGCACATAGAAAGACTTTCCTTTAGCGGCGTAAAATACGCCGCTACTTAGTCGATACGCCCTAATAGAAGGGCTTAGCGTGAGATTACTCTCTCGCTCGGGGCCAAGATTTCCCCAGTTTCCTGTTAGCGTACGCTAACGCTTTAGCTTTACGCTTCCCTAAGTAGGGAATAGCTAGGGGAGGCACTCCCTTGCTACAACGCTCACAGCACCCTCGACCTTTCCCGGTCGAACGTCTAGCTGGCTAGTGTAAAATGGAAACTGATTTATATTTAATATGTAATTAGTCTAACTTAATAAACTAATGTAAACTATATGTAATACTAGGTAGAACTTACTTAATCCGTACCTAGACGAAATTTAATGTACACCACCTGTGTACCAACACGTGGCAGGCTGCCACGCCTTCACCAAGGGCTCCCGCCCTGATTGACTAAAACAACCAATAAGTCCGAACCTTTCGGACTGGTCAATACTTGACCTCAACCGTTGTGTATTTACGTACACCAACGTAACTAAATGTAACACCGTTACATCCTCCCCCATAAAGACTATTGCTACGCAATAATCGATTATAGTTGGAGACCCCAACTGCCAGAACTCTGGCGTCGATGAGCACCTATAGAGGTGGTGATGATTCTCCCCGAGAAGAGGAGGTCCTCTACTCGGGCGACGATATCTCAGAGGAGGGGTGTAGCCGGTGCGTATACGCACGGTGCGGATAGAGCACAGAGGAATACTTTCCTTAAGCGACGATGTGCCGCTACCTAGCCGATACGTCCTTGTAAAAGGGCTTAGTAAGAGATTTCTCTCTTACTCGGGGCCAAGATTTGTTGAAAGGGCGCGCAGTTTGTGCAGCGCCCCGCGTCGCCGATGGCGTTTATTAGTTGATGATTTTCGGTAAAAAACCTAGCGAGATTCATATATTCATATTATTAGTTTAAGTATCTAACTTAACACTAATAAAATCACTTTGGAATTTGAGTGGTTCTCAGTACTGCAATCAGCAGGAAGGGAGTTCGGTGAATTGTGGACTGGATACTTTCTCTTGATTGTGTGGAACAGGTATTACGTTACGTGGCCCTTACGCATATTACGTGGAGCGATTATTGTGATTACGTTTGGTTTTGTGGTGATCGCGATTAGTGGATTCACTTTACGTCAGCGCATTCAAGGACTTTGGCTGTGTTTGGAACCCAGCGTTTAAGTACACGTAGTGTGTTGGAACAAGCGTTGTGAAGTACGTCGCCAAGTATGTCCGCAGAAGAACAAGATTTCCCTTGGTTTACTTGTTAGAATTAACTGACGCCTTGAAACAAGGCTTCCCTTATAAAGGGAGTAGCTAAAGTAGGTATTCCTTTTGGCTACAAACACTCACAGCACGCGCGACCGGTCGAGGTCGTGCGTCTAGCTGGATTGGCGTGTTTTGTAAACTGAACATATATATTTAATATGTAATTAGCCTAAATTAATTAAACTAATGTAAATTATATGTAATACTAAGTAGAACTTACTCCATTCGTACCTAGCCGAAATGTAATGTACACACCTTTGTACCAACACGTGGCAGGCTGACACGCCCCCGCCAAGGTCTCCTGCCCTGATTGGTTAAAATAAACAATGGGTCCAAACCTTTCGGACCGGTCAATACTGACCCCGACCGTAGTGTACTTACGTACACAACATAACTAAATGTAACCAGAATGTAACCCTGTTACTTCCTCCCCATCAAGACTATGCCCACGCAATAAATCAATTATAGTTGGAGAACTCCAACTGCCAGAACTTCTGACTAACCATGAGCACCTTTAGTGGTGCTGAGGATTCACCTCGGGAAGAGGATGAAAACTATTCCGATAACTCGGAGGTGGATGCCCTTGGATATATCTCCCCAAAGGCTGACCACTGCGACAGCGCCGAACGGCGTTGTCGGTCATCCAATCCATTCCCCACACGTGGGGAAAACGCGCTAACTCGTGCGCCAACTCTACCAACTAATGATGATGCATCCGGGTCGCCGAAGGCGACCATCACCAATGAACCGGACACGGTTCATGAAGCCCGACATACCGTACCGGCACGGAAGGGACCTCGTGACCCTCAAAAGAAAGCTAAGAACGAGGTCAAGAGGGGTTTAGCCTCCTATACCCCTGGTACTGCGGCTGTACTGCCGCGTGAAATCGCGCGCCGGAAACAACTCCGGGCCAAGCTGCTAACGCCTAAGAAGTTCATTGTCAAGTCCTACCGAGCGCGCCTCGGGAAACAGGCACGCGGTGCGATCGTAGAGATTCTCCACGAGGTTCCCTACGTTCTCCTACGGGACAAAAGTGTAGAGGACGCAGAACGGGCATTCCGCGCTTGGGTGGAAGGGGAGAAGCGCCTCCCCAACTTTGATGAGCTGTACAACAGCTTTTCTGAACCCGACGTTCGGGTAGATATGGCGTTACGCTTGGCATATGCCCAGGAAAAAGCGCAGGGGAAATTACCTGCATCTTACTAAACGCGCCCTGCTCTCGATGTGGTGCCGGAGAGCAATGCAAACTCTGCATCTGCCTCCGGCAAACTCCCATCTACTGGGAGTGAAGGGGCTTCTTCCGCCCCTTTGGTCGTTGACTCTCATCGGGGTTCTCCCGCTCGAAAGCGTCAACGACGTCACGGAAATCCTGCCGCAGGGAAGTCTCGGACTCCCACGAACTCTATGAATGTGGATAACCTTTCCACTTCACCAGGTACTGGGTCTCACCCCGGTGATGGCGTCGTGCCATCAGACGCTTCACATGATAATGTGGAGTACCCTCCGTATCGAGAACTGGAGGAGGAAGTCGCGCTATTGCGACGTGAGTTCCATGAGCGCTGTGATCGACACAGCCTTCGCATCCAGGATGACCAGGAGGGACTTCGCGACGAGGGGAGTGCGAATGAACGCATCGAGGGGCGGCTTGCCTCCCTCAAGTCTCTCGTTGTGAAGTTTCAGGGTCGTATTTCGATCCTGTCGGAGATGTTCCGACCTGACGTGCCTTTAGGCTATCCGACTTCCCACCCTCCTCCAAGAGGGGACCCGCCTCCGGGTTCTGGTATGGCAAAAGCATACCCAAATAGAAGGTTGGATGCGTACGCATCGCCTTCGGGATGTCCAAGGTATACGCCAGGCCCTTTCGGTCTAGCACCTTGAAAGGCCCCACAAAGCTGGGGCGCAGTTTGTTCCGTAACACGTTAGACACTGCATGTGTAGGAAGGTTTTTAGTGTTTAATAAAACACTTTCTCTATTTTGTACACCTTTTCGTTACGCCGCCTCTTGCGGTCAGCCAGCTCCTTCTGCTTGTCTTGGAGTTCCGCCATGGCATCGCAGACGTGTCGTAAGACACTAAGGCACGTCGATAAGAACTTATCGATGTGCTTTCGCACAGATACAGGGCTGACATCAGGGAATACTACCCCCTCAAGCCCTGGTCCACACACACGTGGCGTCAACGGAACCTTCGGATTCACTAATCCGTTCACGTAAAACGGGGTAAACCCCGTAGATGCATAGACCGAATTGTTTATAGCAAATTCGGCCATAGGAAGCATCTCACTCCAACTTTTTGTAGAATCCGGACATAAACTCCGGAGGATATCCTCTACAACGCGATTAACGCGTTCCGTTTGCCCGTCCGTCTGCGGATGATCCGCAGTGGACATAAGGAGCTTGGTGCCCAGCACCCTAAACAACGCTCCCCAAAACTGTCCCGTAAAACGAGGATCCCGATCCGACACAACGGAATCGAGTAGACCATGCTGTCGAACGACACGGTCTAGGAACACTTTTGCTGTTCCTTGTCCATCAATGGACTCTGGCACCGCCGCCAGGTGATCCATCTTGCTCAAACGGTCTACAAAGACCAATATGCCGGTGTTACCGGCCGTATCCTCTGGAAAACCGAAGATAAAATCCATACTAATGGATTTCCAACACTCCGTCGGAACGGACAAGCTCGCCAAAGGCGCAGCTAAACTCGGAGAGGGTTTGAACCTCTGACACGTCTCACAGGTGCGTATATACGCACGGAACCACTTATACATCTGTGGTGGAGCGGCTGATCAAAGTTTTTGACGCTTGATCAGGCGGTACCATGGCGCCCGGACTACAGACTAACGAAGGGGGTCCTCCGGTTGTCCTTGACTGCTTGTGTTTCTGCTCACCTTGTGTACCCGACGGCTTAGGCGTGGGTCGATCTCCAGGTGGCGGGGATGTAGACACGGCAATTCCTTGATGCAAGATTGTGGAACTTGTAATGAGTTGATCCAGGTGCTGATCAGACGTGATCCGGTGTAATCGATCTCGAATCAGGTGCGAACAGGCTTGATCAGCAGTGATCAGGCTTGGGCAGGCACCGAGAGTCGTTGATCAGCTGTGATCAGACTTGATCAGGCTTGATCGGGCACTAAAAGTAGTTGAACAGCTGAGATCCAACTTGATCAGGCTTGATCAGGCACCAAAAGTAGTTTATCAGCTGAGATCAGACTTGATCAGACTTGATAAGGCACCAAAAGTAGTTGATCAGCGGTGATCAGACTTGATCAGGCTTGATCAGGCACCAAAAGTGGTTGATCAGCTGAGATCGGACTTGATCAGGTGCCAAAAGTTGCTCAGGTACAATTTGGTGCGATCTGCGAGTTGTTTATAGCGGGTCACGAGTTGCAGAGTGTCGATCAGGTGTTTATCGGCGAAGGGGGTACTTGATCAGGCAGTGGAAGTCTTCATTGCCTGATTACGGAGCCTGTGGAGTATTCAACAGCTAAAAGAACACCCAAATATCTGTATTCCTAGCCTAGAACAACGAGGGGGGGGTAAATTTCACTTAATCCACCCAAAATTCCCGTGGGGCGCTTACAGCATCCGAACTCTAGGGGCCAAACGCGAATCAAACGTGGAGAGGTGAGAGCACTGCTCAATAACACTCTCAAAACCAAAAAACCTTTACTGAAGAACCGCTGACACAGCGGGCGGAGTTGCGGAGTGAGTTCTCAACACTCTACGTCTGCCGGTGGGCCAAAAATGCACAAAGTGTCCCGCCCGGGACGTAGAGGTGTATACTAATAAGGGAGGCGCAAAGGTGCCGTCCCGGAGACGATCTGCTAGATCGAACGCAAAAGGAGAACTTTATTATTGCTTAAATACTAAGAACTACCAATTTCCTAATTTCCACCAATCAGAACTACCCGTTCCAGCGGCCTCCGTCGACCAGTCGACCTGATTTGTCCGTCGTGCGTCGCTGTTCGTCGGTGTTCGCTGAGTACCTGTACGTAAACTTCCCATCTTCCTATGCCCTGTCTATGTCCCGACTATGTGCACCACGGTCGTACACGCAACTGTATACGCCGTGGTACCCACAATCGTATATGATTACGTACCCGATTTTGTCCGTAATCGGCCCCCCTAAATTAGGCCTTATAATAAGGCCCTATAATAAAGCCCCATAATAAGGCCCTATAATAAAGCCCTATAATAAGGCCCGTTATTGGGCCCAATTATAACACGCTTTACGACAGCCGCCCCTGATACTAGTCCCAGCCGTACAGCGGTTGGGGCGAGGGTCGATCATGCCGTTGTATATCGTGGATCATGTAACCGTTGGTCGGCTTGTCCATCCTGACGTCATCGGCCAGGTGATAATCACCCATCAAGCTTCCCTTCTCCCGCCGATCAGGTCCCGTTCTGTCAGGCTGTTACCGTTAGTGGTACGCCCCTCGAGATCCAGCGATCACCCTTCACCAACCGTGTCATCTGCGATCAAGCTGTCTCGATCAGGCATTCCTGCATTTTCATCATGCAAGCGATAACGGACGGCACCCCGGCAAACACCACCGACACTCCTGCCCTGGATCGGGCCTCAGCTGATCAGGCAATCGATGCTATCAATCGGACTTACAGCTTGCAAGAGGCCCTACACGTGCGTGATGATCAGATCGCCACGTTATCTGACTCGCTCTCGATGAGTGAAGACACTGTCACGATGCTTCGGCAGCAGCTCGCTCGTGCCAAACGCGCCGTGGTGGAGCGAGATGTGGCGATCAAGCGACACGCCTTCCAACAGCTCCAGCCATTGCGTGATTTCGTCGACACCACAGTTAATGATCTCCAGACCAAGTTGAAGACCATCGAAAGCGCTATGGCCGATCAAGAAAAACTCATGGTCGATCAGCGCGCACAGATCCGGGATCTGGAAGGCCGTCATGCCCGTGATAGTTATCTGCGATCGGTGGATGAAGACATCATCGCTGGTCAAGCGCGGGAGATGGATCAACTTCAGCAGCGCCTAGCCAAGTTACAAGAAGAATAAGATCGGGCTGCTTCTGGGAATCAGCGCTTGTTCGAACAGGTGTTCAGGCTCACCGCCGAGATTGATAAGCGCAAACACCAGTATAACCGCCTTCGTGAGAAGAACAAGTCCAATTGCCTGAAGTGGACGAGTATACTGCCATCATGGACCAGGCGCAGGAACTATCTGATAGGTTCAAGGGAGTGTATGACCTCCAAAATGATCTGGACGATCTGCACGCTGCATATTCTCAGCTGGAGAACGAACATTCCGCCATGCAAAGCCGCCTCGATCAAGTTTCCGTAGAACGCGACACGTTGCGCCATCAACTGCAGGAGGTTCAGGGCGAAGTCACACAGTTGCGCTCGTTTCACTCTGACCTTCAGTCTGAGTTGGCTGGTATGTCGTTGCGGTTGCAGATCACACCAGTTATCCGCACCCCTTCGGCGGGTTCTGATCAAGCTACATCGCCAGCTGGCCTTACTGACCTTCCTGACGGCTCGATTAGCCGCGCCGCCCCTTCACCTAAAAGGCGTACTCAGCGTTCCCGATCCTCCTCTCGGTTTAGCGGCCACGCCTCCTTTCTCCCATTTCGGAGGCGAAGACGGAAGACGATGATCCCCCAAGTCCTGATCAGGACGATGAAGGCGGATTTCCTGGCCCGATCGCTTCTATTCCTTCCACCCCTACAATTAGCGAGTTCGGGAGCGAGGATCTACCTGATCAAGTCACTGCCGGGTCTCTTTTTCCGCGTAAGGGTGATTTCCGGACGTTGATCGCGGTATCTGATGACGCCAGTGACGCCGACATCCTGCCGTGGACTCCGGATCAGCTTGGTGGGTTTGATCTGCGTAACGTCAAGGCCCAAGTGGTCTTTGACTACTTGACCCGCCCCGCAGGATGGTTGTTCCCGGCTGCCGTGCACGTGTGGTGAAGTGTACCACACATTTGGTCACTTTTGGTCAAGGCAGTTGGTCGAGTTTCCGATTGGTCTAAACAAGGGGGACTTTTTAGCCTATCAGATTCAAGGAGTATCAAGAACGCAGGTCTTGGGTGAGTCACCTGACATTGGGTATATTACATAATTTTGTGTGGGTACATTAGGGACCATAGAGAGGTAGTATTATTGGTTAGTTGCGAATTTTCCAAGTAAGAGTCTTTTGGTTGCGGATTTTTCAAGTAAAAGTCTTTTGGTCTAGGAATAAGTGGCAAAAACCTCTTCTGGTCTTGGACTACACCGCAGCAAGGGGTCGTCGTTATTCTTTTCACGTACACTAGTCGCCTCCGCCCGCCGCGGAGTGTTTGGGGGCAGAGGGTTGAATTATCCCCTCTTGCACTTTGTCCACCCCAATGGGTACACAAGGTGAGATGGTCTTAAGTGAATCGGACCAAGTGTCTCTGGATGATGACCGGTCGTCTGCCAGCAGCGGACGATCGGACCAGATTTCGAATGGAGGTCCGCGGGGTACCCCCCGTAAGTTGGAAGGCTGGGCACGATGGTGGTGGTCAGGTTGTCGATACAAATGTATTCGATTTCGAACTTGACTCCACCACAATGGTGCGCGTGCCCGGATCACTTGGTGATCGTGGATATCACCGCGAGGTGTAATCAAAGATTGAATTTGAAGATTTGAATTTGGAATCGTTCTGGAGAGGGCGTAAGGAAAAGCTATCACCTTACGTCTTCGTTCTCGATAAAGATGGCGATGTCCGGTCTGGCCTGGTGGAGGACCAGATCGGGATTAATAATTTTTTTCCTCCCCAAAAGGCTCCCACCGGAGCCGATCGGGACTATAGCAAGTCCTGCTGTAGTCCCGGAAAGGATCAGGACCTTGGTCCTGATCCTATGTATGTGCATAAAAAAGTTGATGGAAAATTAAAAGACGAAAAATACTTGGAGGCTGATCAGAACGATCAGACCAACCTCCCCAAGGTTCCCAAGGTCCCCAAGATTTCCAAGAAGGGTTGGGAATGCCGGCCGACGAAGACGACTTCGAAGAAAAGTCGCAGGTCGGAGATGGAGGCATCACTGAAGAAGACCTAAAAAAGATGTATTACATTTTTGAGCTGAAACGATTTGTTCGCTTTGACGTGGTCTTTCGGGTGTTGAACCTCCAGATCCCCGACCATCTTCTCGGTCCCACTACCGAGCCGGTCCAGAGTGATCGCCCATTACTGTTGGTGAAGAACTTGGTGGCGATGTTGGCGGAGGTTGGCATTAAAATGCAGAACCCCGCCGATGTCCAAAAACTATTTGAATTTGAGACTTGGAGGCTGAAATCGTCGATGTCGACCTTCCACGACCATTTGGTCCCACTGGTGGGGGCGGCTCGCCGCCCAACTCCCACCGCAGCAGTGAAGGTCGCTGAAGTCTACCACAGCGCTTGTTGACATTGGTTCTGATGACGATTCGGTTTATCAATCTCCACCGGCCTCGAACAGCTCATCAGAGTTGGAGACTGGTGTCGAGCGGATGACCATGGGGGTGGACCATGCCCAGCCGGAACAAAAAAAGGACGTGCGGCAGCAAAGGGCTGCTTGCCAGTCGGGGCTACAGCGACCCCCACAGGCCTCAGTTCCGCAAAATGAGGGTATCAACACGTTGCCCATGACTCCAGCTAACGTCCAAGCCATGTTTGAGACGATGATGGAGCGTTTCATGGAAGAACGGGTTAGACCACCTATGCGCCCACATGTTCAAGACCGGTCTACCCAGCGAAGTGCCAATGTTTGCCGAGATGTGGATATGGAATCGGTAACATCTGTGGACAAGCCCACTCGAAGTGATAAGCAAGTCGGCAAAGGGAAGTGCAAGCCACAACCGGCCAGAATGCGTAGACCAAGCAAGACAAGTGACTGTGACATGGAGTCGGTCGGCGGTCTTGACGACCACTGTGGGTCAGACGGTACGGGCGCTGGCAAGCCACGCAAGGCTAACCTAGCCTCCACTATTGCTTACGACTTTGGATCTGCTGCGATTCCGCGCATCCGTATGGCCGCGACGACCGACCTCAAGGACTTCACTGGAAAGGATGCTGGTGAAGACCAGGCCCGGTCTTGGTTCGGTCGGGTCAAGTCTGCGTTCCTGCGAGACCAGACACCAAAAATTGAAAAGTGTCTGATCTTCCGGGATTTGTTGAAAGGACCGGCTGCCAACTGGATCCAACAGTTAAGTCGGGATGTCCGGTCTGACTGGGACCAGCTATGTGCAGAGTTTGAAGGGCAATATTGTAACTCCGGATTTTCGAGTGCCCGCAAGTATCACCATATGCAGAAGCGGAGCGACGAGACACCGATCGAATATTTGCATCGGTTGAACGTGGCTGCACTTCGTGCCGGCATAACAATTAAAGAGAATAACCCGCCGAACGGTGCTGCTCTGGAACATGTGGGTCACTACATTAGTACCCTGGACGATCAAGAACTGGCGGACCAGCTTACTCTGCCGCGTCTTAGGGACGAGGATGAAGTTGAACAGACTTTACGGACGCTACAGCAGTCGCGTAGCATGAGGGCGAAGAGTGCTGGTGGATCAGGTCGCTACCGATCCAAGACCCAGACCCATACCTATCCGGTCAAGAGGCCCTGGACCAGACCGACCCGAGCGGTCAAGGCGATCGTAGCCGAAGACAGCACTGGATCGGAAGGGGAAAGTGGAAGTCAATCCAGCCAGGAGTCGTCGGATGAAGACCAGTATCGTTACGTCTATGTTGCGGGACCTGCCCCGAAGACCAGGTCGAAGTCCGACCAGGTAGACCGGAAGGGAAGGAACGGAAGCAAGACCGATCCGGACCGACCTCGTCAGAAGTGCTCCCACTGTGGGTCGAGCAAACATGATGGTCCAAACTGCTGGAAGAAGATGGTGTGCAAGAAGTGCGAGAGACGCGGCCACCCGACTGACCACTGCCTTTTCGTATGCAAGTCATGTGGAGAGATCCACGAGGCCGGCCACTGCAAGATTGAAGAATTTTTTAACATGATACGCAAGTGGTACGTGCCGGACAAGCACGCGGGGATGCTACCGCCGGACGCGGAAAAGATGTTAAACTAGAACGCTCGCCAGGTTGGAATCTGGATCGAGCCGAGCGTTCTACGGTTCACATCTATTCATATGTCGGCAAGGAGAATAAGACCGACAATACACGTTCTATTCCAAATTGCGTCGACCGAGACCATCCGGTCTACAGTCTGAAGACCGATGAGTACTCCCGGACCAAGGTGGTTATGCAGTTGGACTTGCAGCCTGGAGAATCCCGCGGATACTGGAATTATCACGCGCCTGATAAATGGTTCAAGCAGGCAAAAGCCTGTGGCAAGATTAATAACCAGAAAGCGACGATGTTGTTCGACTCTGGAGCTGAAGTCTCGATAATCGACTCCGCCTTTGCTCGTAAGGTCGGATGTCGTATAGACGATACCCAGAGACAAGAGTGCGTTGGGATCGGTGAAAACTCTTATATGACCGAAGGAAGAACGCGTGTGAGAATTACTTTGTCGGGATCTCTGGTCTACTTTTTTGGCGCTTGGGTTGGCAAGTTGGCTGGACAGGACGCTTTACTAGGCATGGATTTCATGGTCCCAGCTGGTATTCGCCTAGACCTGTCACATGGAGTGCTTACACTCCCGGATGAGGTCCAGGTCCAGTTATCTGGTCGAATACCTCTGTATGGTTCGTATACCGATCTGGTCCGGTGGGACCAAGACCTCACTATCCCAGTTGGTCGGTCTGCCGATACCCCGGTTGAGAAAGGTTTTCGTTCGAGGAATTTATGGTTGACCAGGGGCGATCGGTGGGTCCCGACCTTCGTAAATAGTGCTGGTCGACGTGATTTTGTCCGTGTTACCAATATCGGTGACAAGCCGCTGACACTGGACAATAGCACTATTGTCGGTATGTGGTTAGCAGAAGGGAAGGTACCAAGGAAGATGGGGTTCGTCTCGATTGGATCGAGGCGGTATGTCGAGTGGCAAAACCTGGCGTACCAATCGACCATCGATCTTATCAGCGATGATTGGTCGGTGGAAGAGGATACCTCACCTTTAGTGGAAAGACCAAGTTATGTCACCCCGAAAAAGATGTTGGTCCGAAGAAAGGCGCCACAGTCACCAGGAACGGTGGACCATCAAGTAGACGAGCCAAGGTTAGTCAACGTGGTGTCAGCACAAGACCAGGAGACATCGGAGCAAGAAACGGAAGAAGGGGAACATGAAATTGCTAGGTCGGACCATGACGGTATTCCTAATCAGACCGATATAAGTGAAGGACAGCCCGTCGATCAAGACCAGGGGCGTTCAGCCGGTCCAGATGGTCTAGGTGATATCGCCCCAGAAGATGAACAAGTCTGTATACATGAAGGCGGGGAACAGTACATTCAGGAGCTGGAAAGCCAAATGGCAGTCCTCCCTGAAGTGTCTGCCGACTCTCCCGAAGTTACAACGGATGATTTACAAGTGGGTGATCAAGACCTTAACAGTCCAGACCAGATCGAGCAGTTGAAGAATATCATATGGAAGAAAAGACATCTGCTTATCGGAAAGGGCAACGCCTTACCACCTGCAGCCCGTGGTGCGATTTGCGATATTGACGTTGGAGATGCCAAGCCGATTGCCCAGTGATGTCGACGCGTGGAGCCACAGTACCGTGAAAAGCTTTCTGATCTCATTAAAGGAATGTTGGTCACCAAGATTATTAGACCGTCGACCTCGCCATGGTCCTCGCCGATAGTAATTTTTATCAAGAAGAACGGCTTTGACATTAGACTGTGCATCGACTATCGGCTGTAAATCGGTTTACTAAACTCATGGTGTACCCGATGCCGCTGATTAATAATCTGTTGGAAGACCTCGACAAGACCTTGTGGTATTGTTCACTAGATATGGCAAGTGGATTTTGGGTGGTCTCGATGACTGACCGAGCCCGTGAGATTTCCGCATTTGTGACACCGTTTGGTCTTTTCGAGTGGAATCGTATGCCGTTCGGTCTGAAGAACGCGCCCCAGATCTATCAAAGGCTGATAGACAACGCATTGTACGGACACTTCAAGATCAAGACCGATCGGGACCCTGTTGAAAATTATGATGTGTTTAGAGAGGGTGAACCCGATCGGGAAAGAGGACCGTCCATTCTAGGGAGTCGGTCGTACATCGACGACATTCTGATACCTGCCTCGTCATGGAACGATCTGTGCGAGAAGGTTGAACGATTGTTGGAGACACGCGACCGCTGGAACCTATCTATCAGTGCCGTGAAATGTTTTTGGGGTATGTCCAAGGTCGCCTATTTAGGCCATATGGTCTCGAACACTGGTCTAGAGGCTAATCCCAAGTACCTGGATTCGCTGAGTAACCTCCCGTTCCCCAGATCGCTGAAGGCAATGCAGTCCTTCCTGGGAAGCTTGAATTATTATAGCCGATTCATTGAAGACTTTGCTATCTACGCGGCTGTGCTGTACGAGCTCCGGGAAGTTGACTATCATATGTTGCGCGAAGAAGACCGGGCAACTTTACAGGAGGGCGCCGACTCTGGTCTTGCTGCATTTTGTCCGCAAGTGGAGGCCGAAGATCATATGAAGCGTGCACAGTTTGCCTTTGGTATGTTGAAGGTTAAGATGGCGACGGCACCGATTCTCAAGCATTTCGCTCCCGAAAAAGTGCCGACCATTATCGTATATGCCAGTAAGTGGGCTATCTCAGCCACTTTAGTGCAAGATCACGATGGTGTGTATATCCAGTCACGTTTACGAGCCGGACGCTAAAACCAAATGAAGTGAACTATGGAATTGTCGAGAAAGAAGTGCTGGCGTTGCTACGAATTCTGGATGTGTGTTACAACCTGCTGGTCGGCCAACCTATAAAGGTCCTGTCAAGGCGGTCTACTTTGTCCTGGCTATTATCAGCCAATGAGATGGACGTACGTCTAGGCAGATGGTCGGCGGTCTTGTCTCAGTGGACCCTCGAGGTCGTTAAGTGCACCGGGGTCGAGGAAGATATATTGGGCATATTAGCTGCCAGTATCACCCCTCGGTCTGAAGTGTACGAGGCATTGATAGCGATTTCCCCGAGGAAGCAACCTCGGCAGTCAGTTTCGAGACCGCCACTGACCGTCGATCATGACGAAGAGATCTTGGTCTTAAGTTTTGACGGATCGGCAAGCGCGAAGAAGAAGGTCGGCGCCTATAGTGCCATATTGTGGAAGTTTCCACAATGGTCTATAGTTGCAGCCGCTGCCGACTTCACGCCGGATATTACTGTTAGCGAGGCGGAGTACCGAGGTCTACTTCTATGTCTGGACATGCTGTCGTCTCAAGAGAAGGGGCGAGTCATCATATGTGGTGACTCCAACCAAGTGATCAGGAAGATCACCGGAGAGATCGACTGCAAGGCTCCACGGCTAAGGACGCTAAACGATCGAGTAATGAAGCCATTGAAGGACCACCCCAACCACGAGCTATTGCACATGAAACGGGACTGGAACAGAAGCGCCGACTACCTAGCGACCAAGGCCATGCAAGACCAGACCGGGGCTACGATCACCGATAAGGCCGTTCTAGATGAATTGATGAATATAAACAGGCTCCCAGAGGTGATCGGACCCAAGAACGCCCCAGTCCAGGTGCATGTGATAGTCGCGACTAGATCAAAAGCTCAGAAGTCTCGCCGACCGTTCCCGAAGGAAAGTTTGAACGAATATGCAGTGCAACAGTTAAGGATGGAACGGATCCTCAAGGCGCAGGACGAAGAAGAATAGATTGTGAACCTGAAGACCTACCTGCGTGGTGAACTGTCCAAGTTGACGAACGATCAAGCGAAAGAGTGCATCAAGATCGCGGATAGCTACAAAGTGGATGATAATGGATTATTGTATTACTGCCGCGATGCCGACCAAGACAGTGCAGACCGGGACCGACTGGCGAAATTAGTGATCCCCGAGTTGCTGCAGCCGGATGTCCTTCATCACTATCACGTGAGTCTAGAAGGGAGACATCAGGGCATAGGAAGGACCTATCACAAGATCATGTCCCACTTCCACTGGAGAGGTCTTTTCCGCAGTGTGCATAAATATGTGGGTTGTTGCACGGATTGAGAGACCGGAAAGGGTAGACCGGTAATCAAGGGGCGATCGCCCGGAAATATCGAAGCTACCTACACTTTCCAGGTCATAACGATGGACCACATACCGTCACTGCCTAGATCGACGCGCGGCAACACTGAGCTGCTGATCTGGGTAGACCTGTTCACCGGTCTAGTTATTGCGAAGGCAAGTGCATCTCGATCTGCGGAGCAGATCTCCCAGAGCTACGAAGAATGTGTGTTCCGAAGATTCGGCGCCAGCGAGGTCATCAGGCACGATCGGGAACCCGGTTTTATGGCCGAGGTGTTCCGGTCGCTCAATAATATGCTGGGCCAGAAACAGAGTGCGAAGATGGCATATCGTCCGCAAGCAAATGGATCGGCGGAACGCATGGTGCAGACCATAAAGAGGGCGATCAAGATGTACGTTGCTGATCCAGACCAGCGAGATTGGGACGAGTATGCAGAAAGGCTGGTGTTTGCACTCAACTCGTCGACCGATCGGGTCCGAGGAGAAACGCCTTTTTATCTGACATATGGATGGGACCCTCGGTCGACACTGGAAGCTGCGATACCTATCGGTTGCACCCGGACCCGCGATCGCGATGCTCGACGCTGGCGCATGCAGGTCCAGAAACACTACCAGCATGCAAAAGAAGTCTTCAACGAAAAGCTGCGTCCGGCCACACAAGACCGGGCAGACCGGACCAATGACCAGGTCCGACCCCACGGTATAGAACCAGAGACGAGGGTATGGCTATACCTAGACCGAGTGAAAGAGGGCTATGCGAAGAAGCTGGCTCACATGTGGCATGGCCCTTTCCGTGTTGCCGAGCTGATCGGTGAGCACGCTGCCCGTCTAGTAACAACTGGTACAGATTACAAGGTCTTCCCGATCGTGAATGTGTCCAAGTTGAAGCTGGTCCGAGAATTTCCTGATCGACCCAAAACTCCCTGTCTGGTAGACGAAGAAAAGAGATTTGATTTCGATGAAGCGTTACTGCCGGAGGACAGTTGGGAACGGCCATTAGAGGAAGACGAGTTTGAAGTGGAGAAGGTCTTGGATGTTCGGTCGACCAAGAAGACCAGGTTCGGTCGGACTCACCGAGAGTACCTGGTCCGATGGAAGGACCATGATGAATCAACTTGGGTCGCCGAGCTCGACCTGAGTTGTGGGGCACTTCTACGAGAATTCGAACGAGAACGAGTCAGTCGTAATCGATTCGCAGTGATGCAGACTCATGAAGACCAAGACCAAGACATGTAGTAGCATCGGTCGGTCTAGACCGGTGTGGAGATGTGGAAGGTCCGGAGTTGATGTGAAATTGTGATGAACTGTGACGAATTTGAGTAGCGGAATGACGAATGTGATGATTATTTTTCGTGATGAGAGTGGAACTGTTTACGATAAAGTGTTCGGTGCAACTCTGAAAAAGTGGTGAAATTAGTTCAAGTGATTTGATGATCGGACATATGAAAAGAAATGATGACATGTATTACGAGTTATCTGGTCGACTACCTACGACTTCACTTGCTATCGCCCCACAGACGGCCGATGACCATTGACGGATGATGTTCCACTTGATCCTGAAACTGGTTACGCCAGGGCCCCTTCCGGTCAAGCTGGACCAAAGCATCCTTGAGGTCCGCGACCTGCTCAGCGCAATCAAGACCGGGGTACCATGTGCCGTCGTCGGCCAGCAGTCTGGTCTTCTCAACGCGACGCCTTGGCATGTGGAGGAACACCGGGTACAAGAACACGTCGACGTCACACTCGCGAGCTCGCATCCCGTCCAAAATGTACTGGCACAGGGATTGCCAAGCCTCGCCCGCTCGAATTCGACGTCGCTTGCGCTTGTTCTAGAACGTCGCCAGGCCAGGATCTTGTCGTACCCGATCGGGAGGAAGCACCAAGTAGTGGGAAGCTTCCCAAATTGCTTGGCCGTGGATCCTGTTGAATTTCTTCACCCGGCCTAGCAAAGTGCCGATCCATGGAGTCAAGTGGAACACAAGTCCTATCTTGGAGTGTTCGAAGATTTTCCATGGTGCATCGCCGTATAGACGGGAGATCTGCGCCGACGTAATCAGATCCGCCCTCCATGCAGACGCGGCAGGGGTTTTCTTGGCCGGTGGAAAAAGCCAGGAGTCCGGGCGAGAGAAAGACCGGGCCAGAAGCTTCTTGGTCTGGGTAGACCGGCGTAAACAGCCGATTTGCCCCGACGACCACGGCCAAGTGACTTCAAACGTCCGCGGCGGAAGGGAGATGGTATCAACCGCCATGTTCTTCAATAAGGCGTACTTGTGAAGCCCGTGTCCCGGGGAGAACAGAAGGCGCCGGCGTCGCGGATGTCGATACTGGTGCAGCGTCACTTGGCAGACCGGTCTTCTGCTCTGACCCCACTGTCGACGCCACTTGGACGAAACAATCACGCAAATTCGTTCGTGACTTGGACTGGATGGGGATCATGAACTCGGAATCGCCGGACCCTTCGATGGAGTCCTCCTCAGACGAGACCCCTGTGTGCTGGATGCGACTTGCAGTGCGGCGCGAGGGCGCTCGACTTTCCGAGGGGCTGTAGATGTCGTCCATGTCCGAGTCCGAGTCCATGAGAAGCGCCTGTGTCTTGGCTCGCTTATGAGGCACTGCACGCTTCCCCCCGAGTCCGGGTCCACGCGCAGTTCCCCGCGCCCTCGAGCTACCCGGCGCGCTCGCGCGCTTCTTCGATTTTTGTGCAATTTCGGGCTGCTGAATATCAGCCAATGAACGATGTCGGTCTTGGTCCTGCTGCAAGCGGTCTTGGTCTTGCTCCGAGGCGACTAAGGTTGACGACGCAGACCAATCTATGCTGGAGGAAGCAGCCGAACACGGATGCAGCAAGTTCATCAAGCGCTGGCGGCACTGGTCTAGTGCCACCTGACGACGACCCGACTCTAGCGTCCAAGCGTCTGACTTGTCTTGATAAGACCGGACCTTCCCGGTCTGGTATTGAATTGAAATCTGAAGCTCGGAAATGCGTCGCGCGAAGTCTTCGCCTTGCATGCGCAGTGAGGTCGCGTCAAACTGTCCTTCCAGCTGCTGCAGGCGAACAAGTGCAAGTTGATCCCGGAGATGGGACTGATGAGCCTCCAGACGGGACAGCTCATGACGCGCGCTTACCAGCTCCTCTAAAATTGGTCGAAGATGGTCAACATGATCGTCGGACTGCCTATCGGCACCAAGCAAGGCACCTATTGCCTTGACGACGCTGGGAGGGATGAGAGCTGAAGACAAACGAGGGCCAAGACAAGTACAAGACGAAGACCAAATATGCGCACCTCGTGTTGCCTGGTGGGCCACCTGGGTCCTCAAACGCATGTTTTCTGCAAGCATATCCTACATCTGCGTGTCGGCTTCAGTCTGACGCCCTTCCGATGTTTGAAGTGCACGAGAGTTACGTGGGCTGTCAGACCGAGCCGACCGGACAGGCTAAGCAAGGTGGGGCGACTCGGCGCATAGAGTTTCTGCAAGAACAACAAGAACAAGCGTCAAAGGGAAGCATAAGAAGATCAAGTGCAGTAAAGGCAGTACCTGACGCAGGTGTCGAAGATGTTTGGTCCATGGGGAAGAAGTGTGAGTGACCAAGGTCCAGTTGGTCGAGCGATGGGTGAGTCAGACCGTTATCGTTGTGCGACACGGTCGGACTCAGGGGCGGCTGTGGTGAAGTGTACCACAAATTCGGTCACTTTTGGTCAAGGCAGTTGGTCGAGTTTCCGATTGGTCTAAACAAGGGGGGCTTTTTAGCCTATCAGATTCAAGGAGTATCAAGAACGCAGGTCTTGGGTGAGTCACCTGACTTTGGGTATTTTAGATAATTTTGTGTGGGTACATTAGGGACCATAGGGAGGTAGTATTATTGGTTAGTTGTGGATTTGCCTAAAAAAGTAGAAGTCTTTTGGTTGCAGGATTTTTCTAAGTAGAAGTCCTTTGGTCTTGGTCTATACCACAGCAAGGGGTCGCCGTTTTTCTTTGCACGTACACTAGTCGCCTCCGCCCGCCGCGGAGTGTTCGGGGGCAGAGGGTTGAATTATCCCCTCTCGCCTATTATACCCGGTCTGGACGCCCCGCACGAGCACTTTGGCCACCGGAAGTCCCTCGACGGGAGTACGATTTGGCGATCTCGACACCTTAACTCAAGTACGTTTGGAACGTGCTATTCATTGGATTGGTCTTCACGTGGAGATATCTTTTGTGGAGTATCACGGGCATAAATGGGTTTTCACGTGGACATATTGGCTCATTTTAACATTGGTTGGAGTTTAGACCGGTTTTTGGTCTTCTCTCATATTGGTCAGGGGATAGACCGGTTGATTGGTCTACCCTCTATTATTTCGTATTGGTCAGGTCTAGATCGTTTGGACGATCGACCTATTGGAATTTATCTTTAGGAAGTGTTTCTGGTCTGTACGTACCTGGGGGGAAGAGTTCCGCCCTAGGTACACTTAGCCAGCACGGTCTCATATTCAAGACCGATTCAAGTCGATCTGCGATCCCGATCCACCGAGTGTGTAACTAGCCCACTCCAATGGGTACACAAGGTGAGATGGTCTTAAGTGAATTGGACCAAGTGTCTCTGGATGATGACCGGTCGTCTACCAGCAGCGGACGATCGGACCTGATTTCGAATGGAGGTCCGCGGGGTACCCCCCCCCGTAAGTTGGAAGGGTGGGCACGATGGTGGTGGTCAGGTTGTCGATACAAATGTATTCGATTTCGAACTTGACTCCACCACAGTACATTAGGGACCATAGGGAGGTAGTATTATTGTTTAGTTGCGGATTTTCCAAGTAAGAGTCTTTTGGTTGCGGATTTTCCAAGTAAAAGTCTTTTGGTCTAGGAATAAGTGGCAAAAACCTCTTCTGGTCTTGGTCTACACCGCAGCAAGGGGTCGCCGTTTTCTTTTCACGTACACTAGTCGCCTTCGCCCGCCGCGGAGTGTTTGGGGTCAGAGGGTTGTATTATCCCCTCTTGCCTACTATGCCCGGTCTGGACGCGCTGCACGCGCACTTTGGCCACCGGAAGTCCCTCGACGGGAGTACGATTTGGCGATCTCGACACTTTGACTCAAGTACGTTTGGAACGTGCTATTCACAGGATTGGTCTTTACGTGGAGATATCGTTTGTAGAGTTTCACGGGCATATTGGGTCTTTACGTGGACATATTGGCTTATTGTAACATTGGTTGGAGTTTAGATCGGTTTTGGTCTTCTCTCATATTGGTCAGGGGATAGACCGGTTGATTGGTCTACCCTCTATTATTTCGTATTGGTCAGGTCTAGATCGTTTGGACGATCGACCTATTGGAATTTATCTTTCGGAAGTGTTTCTGGTCTGTACGTACCTGGGGTGAAGAGTTCCGCCCTAGGTACACCTAGCCAGCACGATCTCATATTCAAGACCGAATCAGATCGATCTGCGATCCCGATCCACCGAGTGTGTAAATATCCCATTCCATCGGGTACACAAGGTGAGATGAACTTAAGTGAATCGGACCAAGTGTCTTTGGATGATGACCGGTCGTCTGCCAGCAGCGGACGATCGGACCAGATTTCGAATGGAGGTCCGCGGGGTACCCCCCCCGTAAGTTGGAAGGCTGGGCACGATGGTGGTGGTCAGGTTGTCGATACAAATGTATTCGATTTCGAACTTGACTCCACCACACACGCCCCTCCGTCTGATTCATGGTCCAGTCATTTAATCACCCAACCGGAAGTGGAGATGCTGTATTCTGAATGCCCTTGGGGCGTTTTCATGACCATGTTGCCGCCCCTTTCTTTTCGCTCAGTTGGCTGGTTCGCCGACTTCGAGACAAAGTACCGGTCGTTTCTCGAACATCACGCGCTGGCGATTTTGGGAGTCGACACATTATCTCCCTATCGCTTAAGGCCTTCGCGAGACGGATGACTTCTTCCGGAATTAATACAACAGTCGCCGCCAACGCAGAAGTCGTGCCGGAGCGACCTGGAAGAGGGTCGTGGATTTCGTCCTGCGGGGGATGATCGACGGAAGATGTGATCTCGACATTTTCCTGGACCCGTCGACCACCCATTGTGCTCGCAACCGTCCTTTGAAGTATGCCCCGGCCGACGATGGGGCGTGCTACCCAGGGTTCCTTTCGGACCCGCCACCCCGGACCCTATTGGACACGTTGAAGGAGGTTGATACCTTTGAACCTTGGCGGGTTCAATATCGTTCCTCCCCTCAAAGCCACCCTGGCCGTAAGATCCCTCGGATTCATCGCAAGTTCTTTGGGTCTAGTTAATCAGTTGATCGTTCCGTCCTTAATCAATAAGCAATCTTGATCATGCCATTTCCACTGTGCTTCTTTACTTCCCCATGCATGATATAAACCGGAATTCTGTCGTCTTATCCTTCGTTACTCCATCACCTTGTCTCGCAATATCCATCGTAAACAAATCACCTCAAGCCATTTATCGCTTCATCATCCATTGTGAGTTTCGTCAATCATCTTTCTTCAATCGGTAATTCTTAGATCGTAATTCATGACCAGTCTGCCGATCACGCATTAGTTGGACTCTTCGTCCACTTGAATCACGTCAAACCGATGTCTGTTCATCCTTTTCCTCTCGAAGTCTTTGATCAGAGCGTCACAGTTCAATTCTGCCTCGTCTACCTACGACGGCTCAGCATAACCTTTCCAGTAAACTTGATATTCGCGTAACTTTCTTCCATATCTAGTCTTTCGACCTGATCGGACATCGGTGATACGAACAACTTCAAATTCATCTGGATCTAGCGTCCTTTCCCAGCTGTCCTCAGGTAACAAAGCTTCATCGAAGTCGAAACGACCCTCTATCCCAGCTGTTAGTGCCGTAGTAGGGCGATCTGGAAATTCCTTGACAAATTTCAACTTGGACATATGCACTACTGGGAACAAACGATAGTCGGTGCCAGCTGTAACCAGTCTCGCCGCATGATTACCGATTACCTCATCGACTATGATAGGTCCATGCCACATGTGAGCCAGTTTCTTCGCGAACCCTTCTTTCACCCGATCAAGGTATAACCAGACCCTTGATCCAGCTTCGATCTTGTGTGGTGTCACTCGATCATTGTGCTTTTCAGCTCGCTCAGCCATCGCTTAATTCAATCGAGCGCTCACTTGATCACGGGAGTAACGATGGTCCTTTTGCAGCTTATATCTCCACCGGCGAGCATCCCGGTCTTTACGCCGAATTCCCCCAGTTGCAATGTCGATTCCAACGATGATCGTGGGTCCCACCCATACGCCAAAAAAATGGTGTTTCACCACGAACGCGATCGGGGGTCGAGTTCAGTGCGAATACCAGCCGCTCTGCATACAAGCTCCAATCTTTCTGGCCGGCATCTGCTACATACATCTTTATTGCTCGCGTGATCGTCTGCACCGTCCTCTCCGCCTTGCGATTAGCCTGTGGACGGTATGCCATAGTAGCACTCTGACGTTCTCCCACGATTTTGTTGAACGCGCGAAATACTTCCGACATAAAACCTGGTTCACGATCATGCTGGATCACTTCGCTAGCCCCGAATCGTCGAAACACACAATCTTCATAATTTTCGGCAACTTTCTGCGCTGTGCGAGACGATACAGCTTTCGCAATCACCATACCCGTGAACAGATCCGTCCAAATCAGCAGTTCAGTATGTCCATCTGTCGATCGGGGTAGTGAGGGGATATGATCCTTGGCTATCACTTGGAATGGGTACGTAGCCTCGATATTCCCCGGCGACATGCCCTTGATCGTAGGTTTTCCTTTCCCCGTCTCGCAATCTACGCATTGTCCGACAAACTTTTGTACGCTTCCGAATAGACCACGCCAATGGAAGTATCGTCTGATCCGCTGATATGTACGCCCTATGCCTTGGTGTCCTCATTCCAAGCTCACATGATAGTGGTGGAGGACATCTGCATGTAGGGTCTCGGGTAAGACCATCTTAATAGAAAGGTGCCGATCGTCTTGATCATCTTTGTCATCGTTGGCTTTTATTTTAGCCATTTTTCCACAGTAGATCAGCAATCCTTGTTCATCGACGTCGTAGCTGTCAGCAATTTTCGCGCAGTCCTTAACCTCGTTTGCGCTCAATTGTGAGACGTCACCATTCAGATAACTTCGCAAATCATGAATCCATTTCTCTTCGTCCTGTGCCTTTTTCACCCGTTCCGCCCTTATCCCGGTTATAGATGTCTCGGGCCACGTTGACGGTCGCGGATGATGTAGGTTACGTGATCGTGTCATCACTAGTACTTGCGAGGCAGTGGGATCTTCGTTCCACGTGATCACTTCCGGCAACCTGTTGAGATCGGTCAATTTCTCCAGCTGTTCCACGTCATCGATTTCAAATCTAGTTCCACCCTGCATAGCCCTAGTAGTGATGTGATCTGCACTCTTATTACATTCTCTTTTGACATGCACTAGATCATGATCCGACCATTCGCGAAGGAGATTGAACGCACGCTGTTGCAACACTTGCAATCGTGGAGCTTTACATTCTATTTCGCCGCGCATTTTCCGGATTACTAAATTCGAATCTCCACACACGATCATCCTGCCTTTGGGGTACCTCGACAGTAGGTCCAAACTTAAAAGCAATCCATGGTATTCCGCTTCATTCACCGTGATATCAGGTGCATGATCGGATACCGCGGTCATAATCTTCCGCTCCGGTAATTTTCATACGATAGCGCCGAACGCACCTACACGTCGCTTGACACTTGCATATCCGTCGAAACTAATCAAGTAGAGTTCTTCGCCCTTTCCGACCGTAGGAGGTGGTACTTAAATCATCTGCCGCGGTGGCTTTTTCGGTGCGATCGCAATCAGTGCCTCATCGATTTCGGTGCGAGGAGTGATACTTGCAGCTAACGCCCCCAGTACCTCCTCTTCTCCCTGTACACATTTCTTGATCTCGAGGTCCCATTGTGATACGATCGCAGCCCATCTGACCAGCCGTCCGTCCAGCCCGTTGGATGTTAGTAACCATCTCAGCGTGGATAAACGCGACAAGACAGTGATCGTCTTTCCGACCAGAATCGTGAAGTAAACATCCAAAACCCGTAGAAGCGCCAGAACTTCCTTTTCGACGGGGCTGTAGTTAAGCTCACCGTTCTTCAACGTTCGGCTGGAGAATGCCAAGGGATAATACACTTGATCATGTTCTTGTACCAGCGCGGCGGATACCGCCCACTTGCTGGCGTAAACCACGATCACTGGTGTTTAGTTCTGATCAAAGTGGCGCAGGGTTGGAGCTGACGCAATCTTCGCCTTCAGCATGCTGAATGCTACTTTTGCCCTGATTAATCGATCACCTTCCTGATCCATATTCTCCTTGCTCAACGATCGGCTCTTTAACTCTTGATAACCCATTTCCCTTAATTCGTAGAGCACAGCGGCATAGATCGCGAAATCTTCGATAAACCGACGGTAGTAGTTCAAACTCCCCAAAAACGATTGCATGGCCCGTAAGGTGCCAGGGAAAAACAAATTAATCAGATCATCCAAATTTTTCGGATTTGTTTCCAAACCTCGGCTAGAGACATGATGCCCTAAATAGGGAACTTCGTTTCGCCCCCAGTACGCTTTGGACACGCTGATTGATAAATTACATTGATCGCACTTTTCCAACAAACGATGCACCTTGTCACAAAGGGTAGTCCATGTAGGTGCAGGGATAAAAATACCATCGATATATGATCGCCGCTGCAGTACAGACGGGCCCAGTGTTTGGTCGGGCTTTCCCACCGTAAATACATCATCCGATTCGTCAGCACCTTCCTTAACCTTGAGATACCCATATAATGCGTTATCAATCAACCGCTGGTAGATTTGAGGAGCATTCTTTAAGCCAAAAGGCATCCTATTCCATTCGAACAATCCAAACAGAGTGACAAACGCCGAAATCTGACGCGCTCGATCGGTCATAGATACGACCCAAAAACCACGCGCCATATCCAAAGAGCAAAACCACAGCGCTTTATCTAAATCTTCGAGTAGATCAGAGATCAGGGGCATTGGATATACCATCAGGCGCGTGAGTTGATTCACCGCGCGATAGTTGATACATAGACGAATATCAACCCCGTTCTTTTTCACAATGATCACTATAGGTGATGCCAAGGTTGACGTAGACGGTTGAATGATCTTGGTAGCCAATAGCCCTTTGATCAAAGCCGATAACTTTTCGCGAAATTGTCGAGCCACCTTACGACACTTTTGGGCGATCGGGCGAGCATTGCCTACATCGATATCACAAACAACTCCACGAGCAGCAGGATGTAGTTCGTTCCCCTTTCCGATCAACAGATGTTTCTTCGCCCAAATTATATCGCGAAGCTGATTAATTTCTTCTGGCGTGTTGACCAAGGGGTCTCCGACTAGCAAATCGTCCCTAGTTACCTCTTCGGTGCTTGCAGATATTTCGGGCAACGTAGCAAGCTGCTTCTCCAGTTCTTCCACATACAAATCTCCACCTTCATGGTAACAAACTTTATCATCGATAGGGATTACACCAACTTCGCTAGGATCGGCTGATAGGGTGATCGCGCGTGTCTTGAATAGACGTATCTCTCGCATTAGGTTGTTCAACTCCGTGATCCGGGGTTGGGCCTTTCATCTCCGGATCCTGGTTGCACCGCGCTTGCACCTCTTGCACCTTTTGCGGCCCTCCGGTTACCAATGCTACAGATGTGGCGATCGGGTCCGTAGAGCGTACTAAAATACTTCGAGGAGTAGGATACTCCCTCTTCTCGACTAGGGGACCTTGATCGACACTTTCTCGATCGTCACTCACGTAATCGGTAGACGCTTGATACGCGAGATTTTGCCATTCCTTGTAACGATTAGACCCTATCGAAACAAATCCAGGGCGACGGGGCACATCATCTTTGTTCATCCAAATGCCTAAAATCGTCTCGTCTTGCACGATGATCGGATGATCAACCACGTTCGTAACACGAAGGTATCGCAAATTGCCCACACCACTAGTGATAGTGGGGACCCAATCTTTTCCAAGAGTAATCCACAACTTTCGAGATCGCTGGTCATAAACTCGAACCTCGGCAGATCGACCTACTGGGATCTGTTCGTACTGATTGAGTTTCATATATTTACCACTAGATCCATACAGCTGTCGGCGCCCCTCCAATGGGATGATCACCTCATCAGGCAAACATAGCGCGCCGTGGGCGATGTCTAACCGAACACCAGCTGGTATCATGAAATCCATACCCAGTATAGCATCTTGACCAACAAGTCTGCCCACCCATGCATGGAAATAATAGACCAACGAGCCTGATAACGTAATCTTGATTTTAGTGCGCCCTTCCGTGAGGTATGCACTTTCTCCAATGCCGACACATTCTTGCGTTTGACTCGTGTCGATCTGACAACTTACCTTACGAGCAAAGGTTGAGTCGATGATCGACACTTCGGCACTAGAATCAAATAATAGCGTGGAAGGTCCGTTATTAATTTTACCACTCGCCTTGGCTTGTTTAAACCATTTCTTTGGCGAATGGTATTTCCAATATCCGCGCGATTCACCTGGAAGTAGACAAACCTCCATGATCACCGGGGACCGAGAAAACTCATCGATATGGAAATTAGCCAAGTGTGGTAAATCAGGCTGATCACATTTATCATTATCTCTTTCTGCTGCTTTATCATCCCTCTTCTTATCCACATATGCAAAAATACACAAACCAGAACGCTCGTCTCGTACCAGATTCCAACCTGGCGAGCGTCCTAGTTTAACAAATCTTCAGCTTCCTTGGGCAGCATTCCATCATGCTTGGTAATATTGTACCACTGGCAGATGCGGTTGTAAAACTCTTCCACAGGGCACTTGCCCGCATCGTGAACTTCGCCGCAGGCTCGAAAAACGTATAAACAATGATCGGTCGGATGTACGTTCTTGCCGCACTTGAGACAGGTCAGGCGCTTCCAGCAACGAATATTGTCGTGCCTGATCGACCCACAATGACTGCATTTCTTCAACGCCCCTTGATCGACTGCACTTGAATCATTTCGATTACCCGATCGGGACTCACCAGGCTGATCGAGAGACCCTGGTTGGTCGCGTATAGCAGCAATCATGTAACGGTGCTGATCTCCATCGCTTCCACTGTCGTCGGCACTTGATTCTTCACTTCCAGACGACACCTTGATCGCGCGTACTGCTTTGGGCTTTCGCGCTGGTGCAGGTGCCCGATCATCGCCGAACTTCTGGCGGAATCGGCTGGTACCTACGGCCGCTGTTGGCTGGTACCACCTATTACGTGCATACGCCCGCAATGTCTCTTACAGGTCTGCCGCGGTGTCCAACCGCAAAAGCGCCAGTTGATCGGCGAGCTCGCGATTGGCCAATGTATCCAAGAAATGTTGTACATTGTCACGTAAAGTCGTAGGCGATCCATCCCTGATCGGTAACTTGGCTCGCAATCCCGCCACATTCAACCGGTGCAGATATTCGATTGGGCTTTCATCCAACCGCTGCTTCGTATAATAGTACTGGCGGGATGCCGATTGCCCACTTCCACAATATTGCATTTTAAACTCATCCACAAAATTTTTCCAACTTGATCGAGTGCTTCTACTCAGCTGGCGATGCCAATTGCGCGCTGTTCCTTTTAGTAGATCTCCTAGGATCAGACACTTTTCAGGATCAGAAGCTTGATCCCACATAAATGCTGAATTGAGACGACTAATCCAATTCCGCGCTTGATCTTCATCCCCTTCTTTTCCCGAAAATTATTTTATATCACTGATCGAAGACATCCAAATCCTGGGAATCGGCTGTTGATCAGGCATCCCAGTATGTGCGGACGCAACAGTGGCTCGTCGTGGTAGTGTGATCGGCTAATCTGGGTCAATATACTCGCTCTGGGATCGTCGATCATGAATATACTGATTCCATATCAACGTCCTTGACCGTTGCTGATCTTTCTGGCTTCGAGTGCTGATGACGAGGTGAATGCACAGAATACATGTCAACGCCCTTGATCGACGCAGCTCTTCCTATCTTTAGCTGGCGGTTTTTCCCGCCGACAACTCCAGGTGTCAGCTTGCGTCTTTCTTCAGCCAGGAACTTCTCCATAGCATTATCAAAGAATGTCTGCAGCTGTGGACTTTGCGATACTTGATCATCTTCTGCTTTGATCGATTGAGGTTCCATCTTGTAGAAGAAAACTTGGATTTATCCTTCTGGCAATCTTCCATTCTGGTGATCTTGGGCTCTATACTCCCGGCACTACTCGACTCCGCTTCAAATTCATGGCCTTCAGAAGGGGAAGATTCGTAGCACGATGATCCCGTGTGTTCTGCTGCGTTATTGCTGCGTTTTTGACGGACCTGCTTCAATCTTCAACGGAGAGTGCGAGGGTTCCAACTTAGTGGTTTGGCCCACGATAGGTAGCAATAGATGAAACAACTTCTGGGTAGCTTCTGACAGATCTTCTGGATCCTGATCAAACACCTCTTCAGCACAGTAGGCGCCTGTCGTCATACATGGCTGCTTGATCAGGCGTGTTAGCCTCAGTACGATCGTGAGCTTGTCCCTCCCATCCGTAACTGGCTGATCGACCGGTCCGTTCAGCTTCCCGCTGATCATGACCCCAAGTAGGTTCATGATCCAATTCGTCAATAAGAAATCTTCCAGTTTTCCTTTATAAACCTTTCGGTAAAACGTCCTCACCAGATCGGCTTCCGTTGGTGGTGTACTTGATCGACTTTCGTCGCTCTCCAACCCAGGCGCCTTCATCAACACCTTCGGCTGGTCGGTCTTGTAATACTTCGCCACCGGATCCCAATCAGGATCATTATACACACATATTTTTGGCGGATCATAACTTGCGTTATGATCCGCATGGGCTCCCGAAGGAGCCTCGGGAGGTGGTTGAGGCTGCTCCTCCTTTATTTCATCAATATTCTCCCCAGGTCTTAATGATCAGCATTTCCTTTCTTCTTCAGGCATGACGACGGCGAACTGCCTTCCATCGTCACAACCCCTCCTCCTTTTCCACCTTTATCTTCACGTATGTTTCCGCTTCCTTTTTCACTTCCACATCAGCGCCATCTTGCGTACAATCTCGGTGATATCCCGCGTCGCCCAAAGATCCGGACACGCGCACCATTGTGGTGGAGCGACCGATCAAAGTTTTTGACGCTTGATCAGGAGGTACCACGGCGCCCGGACTGCCGACTAACGAAGGGGGTCCTCCGGTTGTCTCTTGACTGCTTGTGTTCCTGCTCACCTTTTGTACCCGACGGCTTAGGCGTGGGTCGCTCTCCAGGTGGCGGGGATGTAAACACGACAATTCCTTGATGCAAGATTGGGGAACTTGTAATGAGTTGCTCGAGGTGCTTATCAGGCGTGATCAGGTATAATCGAGCTCAAATCAGGTGCGAACAGGCTTGATCAACAGTGATAAGACTTGTGCAGGCACCGAAAGTCGTTGATTAGCTGTAGTCAGACTTGATCAGGCTTGATCAGGCACTAAAAGTAGTTGATCAGCTGAGATCAGACTTGATCAGGCTTGATCAGTAACTAAAAGTAGTTGATCAGCTGAGATCAGACTTGATCAGGCTTGATCAGGCACCAAACGGAGTTGATCAGCTGAGATCGGACTTGATCAGGTGCCAAAAGTCGCTCAGATACAAGTTGGTGCGATCTGCGAGTTGTTGATAGCGGGTCACGAGTTGCAGAGTGTCGATCAGGTGTTTATCGTCGAAGGGGGGACTTGATCAGGCAGTGTAAGTCTTCACTGCCTGATAACGGAGCCTCTGGAGTATTCAACAGCTAAAAGAACACCCAAATATCTGTATTCCTAGCCTAGACCAACGAGGGGGGTAAATTTCACTTAATCCACCCAGAGTTCCCGTGGGGCGCTTACAGCATCCGAACTCTAGGGGCAAAACGCGAATCAAACGTGGAGAGGTGAGAGCACTGCTCAATAACACTCTCAAAACCAAAAAACCTTTACTGAAGAACCGCTGACACAGCGGGCGGAGTTGCGGAGTGAGTTCTCAGCACTCTTTGTCTGCCAGTGGGCCAAAAATGCACAAAGTGTCCCGCCCGGGACGTAGAGGTGTATACTAATAAGGGAGGCGCAAAGGTGCCGTCCCGGAGACGATCTGCTAGATCGAACGCAAAAGGAGAACTTTATTATTGCTTAAATACTAAGAACTACCAATTTCCTAATATCCACCAATCAGAACTACCCGTTCCAGCGGCCTCCGTCGACCAGTCGACCTGATTTGTCCGTCGTCCGTCGCTGTTCGTCGGTGTTCGCTGAGTACCTGTACGTAAACTTCCCATCTTCCTATGCCCTGTCTATGTCCCGACTATGTGCACCACGGTCGTACACGCAAATGTATACGCCGTGGTACCCACATTCGTATACGATTACGTACCCGATTTTTTCCGTAATCGGCCCCCTAAATTTGGCCTTATAATAAGGCCCTATAATAAGCACCATAATAAGGCCCTATAATAAAGCCCTATAATAAGGCCCGTTATTGGGCCCAATTATAACACGCTTTACGACACATCTTGGGCCACCAATACAAAGCGCTTAAAGCGCTGTAGGTCTTATCCCGACCTAAATGACCTCGGGTAGGGGCGTCATGTGCCTCAAAGAGGACTCTATACTTCAATTCCTCATCATGAGGAACAACCACCCGCGGAGTGTCCTCCGAGCTCGTGCTATAATATAGCAAACCGTCACAGTAACTGTAACGGTGTAACCGACCTCTAGCTCGACTTGACAGGGTAGGCTCAGACGAGCCAGGTCCCTTTCCACCCAACGCGCTGATAAGCGCCGTACACTGTGGCTCTTTCTCATACGCCTGGCGTATGAGATCCACAACAGACGAGGTGATGAATGTCGCGTGAGCGATCTCGTAATCGGGACGACGCGACAACGCGTCTGCAAGAACGTTATGCTTGCCATTTTTATACTCAACCTCAAAGTTATACTCCGCAAAGAAGGAGATCCAACGGACCATCTGTTGGGAGAGGTGAGGCGACTTCGTCGCTGTCCGTAAGGACGCGTGGTCAGTATAAACCACGAACGGCTTTGAGCCGAGTAGGTGAACCCTAAATTTGACAAGGGCATACTTCATTGCAAGTAGCTCCTTGTCATGAACGGGATAATTCCGTTCTGCAGCTTTAAGCTGCCTCGACTCAAACGCAATTACGCGTTCCCTTCCTGCATCGTCTACTTGTAACAAAGCACATCCGTTTGCGAAATCGGAGGCGTCGCAGACGACACTAAATGGTTTCCCAAAGTCTCGGAGAGCAAGAACGGGAGCTTCTAACAAGCTTCCCTTAACCGCTTCGAAGGCGTTTTGGTGTTTGGTTTGCCAACACCAATCCACGTCCTTCTTAAGAATGTCAGTTAACGGCTTCGCCATCTAAGCGTAGTTCTCGCTGTACTTGTGGAGACAATTGGCTAATCCAATCCACTTCCGTAAATCTCTAAGATTTACAGGCGAAGGCCACTCCACAATGGCTTTCACCTTCGCGAGATCCGCCCACACTCCATCCTTACCGATGAAGCATCCGAGGAAAGGATTTTCCTCAGCACCAAAAATACATTTGGATGCGTTTGCATACAATTTATGCTCCAGCATACGTTCGAGCACCGCTCGAAGGTGTATTAGGTGCGTCTGAACATCAGACGAGTCGCCTTCCGCATGACTATGAACGAATATATCGTCGAAGTACGTCTGAGCGTACTTCCTATGAGGGCAGAAGAGTTGAGTCACCAAGCGATTAAAAGTCGCTGGTGCATTCGAAAGCCCTTGTGGCATAACCAGCCACTCCCATAGCATGCCGCTAGGCGTGCTGACCGCTGTAAGCGGAATATCGGACGCTCGCATGAGCACCTGATAATACCCGTCCACCCGATCTAAGGCACTGTACACAGTACAGCCCGCCATATTGTTCTGGAGGACATCCTTCCGGGGAATCGGAGTCATGGGTACAGTCGCTGCATTCAGCTTATGGTACGCATTGCATGGGTACAGTCGATGCATTCAGCTTATTGTACGCATGCACAATGCGCCACTTTCCGTTCGGCTTACGAACACAAAACGTTGGAGATGAGCGGGGAGACTTGCTCTCCCGTACCAACCCTGCCTCTTCTTTCCCCTTGAAGAATTCGTCGATAATGTCGCATTTCTCCTTGGGGAGAGGCCACTGCCTGGTGACGCAGTATTTGTTTCCAGGAACCAAGTCAATTTCATGTCGGACTCCCCGATCCGGTGGTAACCCCATCGGCGGGTTGTCGCTAATGACATCTCCGAATTCCTTCAATAAGGAATGGTAAGGGTCTTCAGGATCCACAAGGATCTTGAGGCCGCTTCGGGCATTCAATTCCTGTTTGGTTTGCACCAAAACTGACTCGTCCATGGTGGATGAGAAGTTCAACTCCTCTTCCGGACGCAACACGACAATCACGTCGAGTTCACCCGCTTTTACAGCAGTCTCAAACTCGCTGAAGGACATCTCCTCCAACACAACAGTTCACCTACCCTAGGAAACCGTTCCAGGCTTATGCCTTCCGTGAGAAAACCTGTCAAGCTATTCAGCATCCGATAGGACTGCTGACTACTGGCCTCGGGACTCTTCACGGAACCCAGATGGGGGGAGTTAATTGCCACATCTATTGGAAGCGCATCGCGCCTATCCACAGAGGTCGTTACCTCTACCACTGGTGACTCGCCGGTCTCACCTAATACAGCGTGTCGGAATCAATTCCGACCTGTAGAAGAGACGAACTACGGGTCTCTTCGCTTAGAAGCGCCTCGCGCTTAACCTCAGAGTAATCCATCTCTACCACTGGCGACTCACCAGTCTCGCCTATCTTGCCGTGGGGATTAACCGCCGAATGCCCCTCTTCAAGGAACACTTCCTTGAGCTCATTGGGACTGATCATCTCAGACATTCCAATCTCTGGCTTCTCACGCCAGAATCGTTTTTGCGATCGAGCAAAGTTGGGTTCATGACTCGCCAATGCTTCACCCGACCGCGGGTGCGTTGAGCCAATGGACTTAGACTTCCAGTCTATCCATGGATCGTGGCGTTCCAGCCACTTCATGCCCAGAATGAGGTTATTCCTCGAGTTCAAATCCAGGACTAGGCAACGTTCTAAGCTGTCGAAGTCTGCAAACTTCAGCTTAAGGTCAATCGAGACCTTGAGTACCGAAACCTGTACGCCCGTCGCAAGACGGACCGTGAAAACGTCACGAGAACGTGCCTCTAGTGCCTCGGCATACAGCCGAATCTTCACAACATAATCTCGTCTGACATAATTGTCAGACGCTCCAGAGTCTATCAAGACTCTCCAAGGCTTATCAAAGCCTTTCACGTCTGCAAGGACGACCAGCAAACCTGGCTGGTACACCAACTCGATGCTAGAAAGCACCGTTTCCCTCGGGGCATTGTGCTTTCGTCCCCTACCCTGGGGTTTAACAGCACTGAGGGGTCTCCCAGTAGGGCGCCTCGCACCTACTGGGAGCCGTAGTTTCCCGACGGCTTGGGCCAGGGCTTCTTCCCAACCCTTGGCCCTTTTAAGCGAGTATCTCGCTGGGGGTTCCGCGGACATTTGTTCCGCAGATGATCCGTGCTCCCACACTGGAAGCATCTCAGCGGTCCATGCCGCTGCAACATAGCAAGGAGCTCTGCTCCGAAGCCCTGCGGAAAGGAGTCAGAGTGACTCTTAGCGGGAGGTTTCTCCTCCGCTTCGACCTGACTCAGGTCCATGGGTTCGGGACCCACCTTAGAGGAACGAAAGTTCCTCTCGGCGTTAAACGCCATCTTAAATGCCTCCCAACACGGGAATGGACACATCGTCCAAGTACGCTTTCGTGTACATCCCTGCCAGCATGGTCTTCAGTTCTTGGATATATGTTTCCAAGTCCCTAGTGCCCTGACGGCACCTCACAAACGCCAGCTGATTCTGAAAAACCAGATCAGGCGTGGCATACATGTCCATAAGCTTTTGGTTAAGGACTTCCCAGGTTGGGAACACGTCCGTGACCGACTCCGAACACGTGAACGCCCATGCACGGGCTTTACCCGTGAGATGGGTCAGCGCAAGTCCCACTTGCAAGTGATCAGCGATCACATTCGCTGTGGCGAAGGCCGTATCGACCTCTCGAAGCCACACATAAAGGTTATCACCTTTTTCACCGGTGAATTCCGTTATCTTAAAGGACGGAGGGCGCACCCCCGTGGACGTGGAATGACTTCCACGAAAATTTGCCTCATGGGCGATGAGGGCGTTGACCCTCGCCTTTACTGCATCAAGGCCCTGCTCCGTTAGGAGCTGCATGCCTTCGTCACGCAGTATGGATAACAGCATGTTAAAGACTTCCTGCTGGACGAGGGTTAGCCTATCCCAATCGTCCTGATTCATCCTTGGCAGAGGATGTTGTCGTCTACCAACATAGGTGTTGGATTGACTACAAGTGCTACCAAATGTAGCCGGTGCTTACACACAAGATGCGGCTAGCGCACAGAGGAAGACTTTCCTTAAGCGGCGATGTGCCGCTACTTAGCCGATACGCCCTTGTAAAAGGGCTTTGTAGGAGTTCTCTCTTACTCGGGCCCAAGATTTCCCTTGGTTTACTTGTTAGATTAACTAACGCCTTGAAACAAGGCTTCCCTTATAAAGGGAGTAGCTAAAGGAGGTATTACTTTTTGCTACAAACACTCACAGCACGCGCGACCCGTTGAGGTCGTGCGTCTAGCTGGATTGGCGTGTTTTGTAAACCGAATATATTTAATATGTAATTAGCCTAAATTAATTAAACTAATGTAAACTATATGTAATACTACGTAGAACTTACTCCATTCGTACGTAGCCGAAATGTAATGTACACACCTTTGTACGAACACGTGGCAGGCTGCCACGCCTCCGCCAATGCTCCTGCCCTGATTGGTTAAAATAACCAAGGGGTCCAAACCTTTCGGACCGGTCAATACTTGACCCCAACCGTAGTGTACTTACGTACACAATATAACTAAATGTAACCAGAATGTTTCCCTGTTACAAGGGGGCCCTTGGGGATAGCTCACCTAAGGATGACCGCTTCGACGACGTCGAACGGCGATGTCGGCAGCCTAATCCTTTCCCCACACGTGGGGAAAATGCTCTAACTAGCGCGCCACCATTGCCAACCTCGGATGGCAAATCCGGGTCGCTGAAGGCGACCATCACCAATGAGTTGGACGCGGCTCAGGAATCTCAACTTGCCGCATAGGCACGAGAGGATGCGTTACGCGCCCCCAAACGCCATTCACGGGCGGAATATCGCTTTGCGTGTCCTCGTGACCTCCAAAAGTGGGCTAAGAACGAGGTTAAGAAGTGTTTAGCCTTCTATACCCCTGGCCCTGCGGCTGTACAGCCGCGTCAAATCTCGTGCCGGAAGAAACTCCGGGAAAGACTGCTCACGCAGAAGCAGTTCACTGCCACCTCATACCGAGAGCACCTCGGGAAACAGGCACAGGGTGCCTTTGTTGAGATACTCCGCGAGGTTCCCTTCGTTCTCCTACAAGGAGAGGATGTCGAAGAGGCAGAAAAAAAGTTCCGCGCTTGGTCGAAGGGGAGAAACATCTCCCTGATGTTTCTATGCCGAACGTGACGTTCGGCTGGAGAGGGCATTGCGATTAGTGTTTGCCAGAGCCAAAGCGATGTGGCAATTATCTACCCCTTATCGCACGCGCTATGCTAGCGCCCATGCCCTCACTGTGGTTCCGGAGCGCAGTGCAAGTTCCGCATCTGCCTCCGGCAAACTCCTAAATACTGGGAGTGAAGGGGCTACCCCTGCCCCTTTGGTCGCCGACTCGCATCGGGATTCTCCCGCTCGAAAGCGTCAACGACGTCTCGGCAATCCTGCCGCAGGGGAATCTCGGACTCCCACGAACTCTGTGAGTGTGTATAACCCTTACACTTCACCAGATACTGGGTTTGACCCCGATGATGGCGTCGCGCCATCAGACCTTCCACATGATAGTGTGGAGTACCCTCCGCATCGAGCATTGGAGGAGGAGGTCGCGTAATTGTTACGTGAGATTCGCGAGCGCTGTGATCGACACAGCGATCGCATCCATGATCTCCACGAGGGACTCCGTGATGAGTGGGATGCCACTGATCGCTTCTAGAGGCGGCTTGCCTCTCTCGAGACGACCGTTGCGGAGCTTCGTGGTCGCATTTTAGCCCTCTCGGGCTTCCTCCGCCCTGCCGTATCTTACGGCTCTTACGGCTATCCGACTTTCCAGCCTCCTCCAAGAAGGGGACCGCCTCCGGGTACTGGTATGGCTTAAGCATACCCACATAGAAGGTTAGATGCGTACGAATCGCCTTCGGAATATCCAAGGTATACGCCAAGCCCTTTCGGGCTAGCAACTTAAAAGGACCTACAAACCTGGGGCGCACTTTGTTCCGTAACACGTTGGAAACTGCATGTATAGGAAGATTCTTAGCGTTTAATAAAACACTTTTTCCTACTTTATACGCCCTTTTGTTACGCCAGCCCTTGCGGTCGGCCTGTTCCTTTTGCTTGTCTTGGCTTTCTGCCATGGCATTGCAAACGTGTCGTAAGACACTAAGGCGCGTCGATAAAAACTTATCGATGTGCTTTCGCACAGATACAGGGCTGACATCAGGGAATCCTCCCCCCTCAAGCCCTGGGCCACACACACGTGGCGTCAACGGAACCTTCAGATTCACTAATCCGTTCACGTAAAACGGGGTAAACCCCGTAGATGCATGGACCGAATTGTTTATAGCAAATTCGGCCATAGGAAGCATCTCACTCCAACTTTTTGTAGAATCCGGACACAAGCTCCGGAAGATATCCTCTACAACCCGATTAACGCGTTCCGTTTGCCCGTCCGTCTGCGGATGATCAGCAGTTGACATAAGTAGTTTGGTGCCTAGCACCTTAAACAGCGCGCCCCAAAACTGTCCCGTAAAACGGGGATCCCGATCCGACACAACGGAATTGGGTAGACCATGTTGTCGAAAGTCACTGTGTGGTGGAGTCAAGTTGGAAATCGAACACATTAGCATCGACAACCTGACTACCACCATCGCGCCCAGCCTTCCAACTTTCGGAGGGGGTACTCCGCGGACCACCACTCGAGATCTGGTCCGATCGTCCGCTGCAAGCAGACGACCGGTCGTCATCAGAACCCACTTGGTCCGATTGTTTAGTGTCCATCTCACCTTGGGTACCTGATGTAATGGGCTAGTTACACACTCGGTGGATTGGGATCGCAGATTGGATCGAAGCGGTCTTGAATATAGAAGACCGATCTGGGTAGGTATCTCTGGGGCGGAACTCTTCACCCCAGACACAAACAGACCAAAAACACTTTCAAGAGATAACTTCCAATAGGTCGATCGTCCAAACGATCAAGACCTGACCAATACGAAATAATAGAGGGTAGACCGACCGTTCCGGTCTAGCCCCTGACCAATACGAAATAAGACCAAAACCGGTCTAGTTTCCAACCAATATTAAAACAAGCCAATATGTCCGCGTAAAGACCCAATATGCTCGTGAAACTCCACAAACGATATCTCCACGCCAAGACCAATCCAGTGAATAGCACGTTCCAAACGTACTTGAGTTGAGGTGTTGAGATCGCCAAATCGTACTCCCGTCGAGGGACTTCCGGTGGGCCAAAGTGCGCGTGCGGCGCGTCCAGACCGGGTATAATAGGCGAGAGGGGATAATTCGACCCTCTTCCCCCAAACACTCCGCGGCGGGCGGAGGCGACTAGTGTACGATAAGGGAAGAACGGCGACCCCTAGCTGTGGTGTGAACCAAGACCAGAAGAGGTTTCAACCACTTATCCAAAAGCTAAAAGATTTCCTTACTTAAAGGTATAACCTCTGTCCTAAAAGGTAAAACCACAACTAAAATACTACTACCCTATAGTCCCTAAATGTACCCCACAAAAATATGTAAAATACCCAAAGTCGGGTGACTCACCAAAACTTGCGTTCTTGACACTTCTTGAGTCTGATAGGCTTAAAAGGCCCCCTTGTTTAAACCAATCCAAAATTAGACCAAATACCTTGACAAAACTTGACCAGAAGTGTGCCAAATTTTGGGCACGCTTCTCCACAGCCGTCCCTGAGTCAGACCGTGTCGCACAACGACAACGGTCTGACCTCGTCCATCAAATTCAGTTGAACCTTGGTCATTCAGACTTTTCCGACATGGAGCAACCATCTTCTTCATCCGTTCCAGGTACTTGCACTGCTGGACTTGACCTTCTTGTATTTCCTTAACGACCGTTCTTGTAGGCACCTCGCATACCACGTCATCGCATGTCACTTTGCCCGTCCGGTCGGTCCGGTCTGGCAGCTCCTATCGTTCTACTGCACCTCAGACATCGGCAGGGCATCAGACGGGACCGACGCGTATTTTCAAGACGCACTTGAAGATATCGCACGTCTCCAGGAGCAGATTGCTCAACAGGCGACACAACGTAAGCATGCATGTCTGGTCTTCACCTTGGACCTGTTCTAAACTTCGTTCGTCTTCAGCCCGTATACCCCCAGCCCGTATACCTCCTGGCATCAGCAAGGCGATCAATGCCCTGCTTGCCGCCGATCGGCAGTCGAATACGCATGACCTCCAGCTGCGTCAGATTTTGACCGGACTAATAAACGTGCGCAATAGGTTGACCCGCTTGGAGGCTCATCAGCTTCATCTTCTAGAGCAGCTTGTGCTGGTCCAACAGCAGCAAGCAGAAGACCTGCTTGACCAGACCACGTTGAGCATTCAAAGCGACGACCTCGAGAGACGTCTCATTGAGCTCCGAATTTCGATTCAAGACCAGACCGAGGAGGTCCAGTCTTGTGAACGCAAGTCGAACGATTGGACGCAGGCAGTGAATGGTCGTCGGGCGGTATTAAACGAATGTCATCAGCGCTTGGTTGACCTGTTGCGTCCTCGTCGGCATCCGGTTTCTTCCTACAGCGTATACCGGTTGCGTCGGCCGCCTTGGTGAACCTACACCGGGACCAAGACCAAGGCCGTTCATTGGCCGAAATTCCCCAGCCCAAAATTCGTCAAAAGTCTAAGAAGCGCGCGGACGCGCCGCGCCCCTGAACTCGAAGGGAAGCGTGCGTTGCCTCGTAAGCGAGCCAAGATACAGACGCCCCTCGTTTCCCAAGCTTGGAAGAGGATGACGACAGTAACATCTCCAAAAATCAAGCGCCCTCGACCGCCGGTGCTGACCGTGCCAAGTATTCAGAGGTCCCGTCCTGGGATGACTCCGGCGAAGACTCCGGTGATTCGGAGTTTGCTGTCCACATCCCAACCAAGTCGCGAACAAGTCCACATGAAAGTTTTGTTCAAGTTGCATCGACTTCGGAGCAGACCAAGAAGACCGG
>CM047585.1:17658822-17680038 GCA_026184515.1 Peronosclerospora sorghi
GGGGGGGAGGTACAATTATGGATGGGTTTATTATACAATGGTTGTGCAAGAAGCAAGCCAGTGTGTCCCTGTCTACGATATGATTACTACGCCACTTCGATAATGGAATTCGAACTTTTGGGTTTGCGTGAAATGGCACTTGAAGCTGGATTGAAAGTGAAGTTGCCGATGACGTTGATGGGCGGTAATCATGTGGCCATAGAAGCTTTAAGTGGAGATAATAAGACTCCAAAGACCAAGTATATTGACATGAGGGTGAAGTTCGCAGTTTTCAAAAGACGTGAAGGACTGATTGAAGTGGAATACAAATCGAATGAAGATATGCTGGCGGAAATTTTCTCCGTAGAAATGAGCGCTGTAAGATTGAAACACACGCAAGAGTCTTTGGATTGTGTGCGATTGAAGGTGGTTTACTGGAAATCCACTCTAGGTACCTTAAAGTACAATATATAATTTAAATACTTATTCATGTGTTTCACATCGATGCCTGCACAATCGCACCAAAACGGTAGTGACAGACGCACTTTTGATTACAACTGGATAGTTTCTTATCTATGGTTAGATATCGATAGAGCGTTTAAGAGCTTGAAAAGAGTCGCTGCGGTGGAATCAATTCGTTTATACCAAACTAAATTGTCACTCCTATTCATTCCTAAGGTCATACCACCGTATTAACTGAAGCAATACCTGATTAAAATAAATACTGTATGGATATGAATAGTTGGTACATTTTACTAGCAAAAAATTACATCTAAGTACTGTGATTGGATGACCATAGTGCTCCTACCATGGAAATGAGCAATGTTGGTAAGTATTGGCGAAAATACCCTGTATCATGCGGCCCAGTACTGGGAGAGTTCGAGCTCTTCTGTAAGACCTAATGTAATAGTCCTTATCTCTTACTCCTATTCCTTCTGGTTTGTCTACGCTTCTGCAATTTGGTATGCCATGAGCCTCATCTAACCGCCTTCATCTCCTCCACGCGCCTCACAATATTAGTATGCACACATACGTTTCACACTGTCCCTTTTTTCATCTCTTGTGTGTGAATCCAATATACAATAAAAAAAGCAATATCATGATTTGCGCGATATGAGGTGCGTTTTAACACATGAAGGATATGACAAGAAATTCCACACACCCATTAAAGAAGAGTGCATCAAACCTCCAATAGAAAGACGAAGCCGAAATACTATAAGGAGCCAGCCAGAGAAAGCAGGGTGCTTCCGGAAGGACATAAACTATACTTATTAGCTCTGGCAAGAGTGTACCAAGGGGCAAGAGTTCCTCCTGGTATCTGAACTTGTAGCCTGCAGGTTGAACGCGGGAAGGTTTACTTTCAAGCCTTCTTCTTCATTAAGTGCCTCGACAATGAGCTCGGAATCATATACAACAAGAAACAGCTCAAACGTCGCTAAGCTGTTGTAAGTGATACGATTGAACCCAACGCCTTTTCGTGGTGAGTGAGTGAATATACAGCCCAGACCAGTATATCGTGACATTTGCGGTATTGCGATATTCGACATTGTGATATTTTGTGCGTAATACATCGCTAATTTGCGATCATTGCGATATCGCAATTTAAAATATTGCGCTCAAACGCACCCTATACGTTTTCGTTGCAATCGAAACTCGTGGACTGTATAGTACATGTACAAGGCAACACCCCCAGTTCTACGTCTGATCTTGTACGATGAAATGTACAAAAAATCCGTCTTCACATATTCCTAGTGACGCGCCTTCTTCCGGGTTAAAACGATGAAAAGAAAGCTTTTTCTTTTTCACCCGGGATCTCAGCAATAGCCACTGGACCAAGGGAGCCCAAGTGGTAAAGGTATCCTGGCATTCAGGACAGTCAGGAATGATGCAACTTAAAGTTGTACCGGTAACGATTATTATACACCGGTCACACAACTAAAATCATCGAGACAGGAGGTGAACCTCAAAGGAGCATCAGCAAAAAGTACAACTCAAAATAGCACAGCCCTCAAAATAATATCGAATCCTCAACCTACAATTTTACACTCAGTGTGGAAGTAAATAAAGAAAACATGGTTAACGCAGTAGTGCTAGTAACTTGGTCCAATCCAAAAGTTTCAGACAGAGATGATTTGGCCAAACTTTAGTTGAACGCATTCGTATCCTACGATGATACACTACAGCAGAATAAAAGCGATACCCTAAACTAGAGGATGACGAAGAACTACTATTTGCCTTCTCCTATATATATATATATATATATATTGAGGAACCGTACTATTGCAGAATAATAGGGGGGTTCACACCTAGGAAAATTGGCTGCTGATTTAGGTCAGCTGATTTTGTAAAATAAACGTTATATTAGGGGATGCCAAACCTCGGGTCAACCAGAAAAATATAAGTATTTTTTACCCCGAGTTATCTGTACAAATAATTTGAACTTGGGGTTGCCCTTATCGACCCTTACAAACCTTGAGTGCCCATCCTATAAGACGGGGGGAGGGGGTTGAATTAACTGTTATCGGTGCTGGCGTACACGGTGGCGTAAACAACCGCGGAACAGAACACCCTGAGAACCTCACAACCACACACAACCATACAACCATGACACGTCCGAAAACGACGGCGGCTGTAACGGGGTTACATTCGAGTAACACTGAGTGCTGGTGTACATGAGTACACCACGGTTGAGGTCAGTATTGGCTGGGTTGAAAGGTTTCGAACCTTTGGTTATTTTAACCAATCAGGGCATGGGCCCTTGGTGTGGTGGTGTGTCAGACATCCACGTGTCAGTACACAGGTGTGTACACTACATTTTAGCTAGATAAGAATTAGGAATATTCTACTTAGTGTTACATATAGTTTATATTAGTTTAAATAATTACATATTAAATATATTCAGTTTACATTTCACTCTATCTTACAGACGCACGACCTCGACCGGTCGTGCGTGTAGTGAGTGCCGTAGCTTAAGGGGAGCCCTCCCCTTAGCTACACCCTTTGTAAGGGAGCCTTGCCGTTAAGGCACTAGCAAAGGCTACAGTAAACTAACCCGGGAATCTTGGCCCCGAGTAGGAGAGCTCTCCCCTACTAAGCCCTTAATAAGGGCGTATCGGCTAAGTAGCGGCGAACGCCGCTTTAAGGAAATTCTTCCTCTGTGCGCTAGCCGCACCGTGCGTATACGCACCGGCTACATCTGGTAGCACTTGTAGTCAATCCAACACCTGTGTTGGTAGACTAAGGCATCCTCTGCAAAGGATGGATCAGGACGATTGGGATAGTTTGACTCTCGTCCAGCAGGAAGCCTTTAAAAGGCTGTTACCCTTACTGGGTGAGAAGGGTATGCAGCTCCTAGTGGAGCAGGACCTTGAGGCCGTAAAGGCAAGGGTAAATGCCCTCATCGCTCATGAGGCGAGTTGTAGTGGAGGTCGTTCCACGGGGGTGCGTCCCCCATTGTCCTTTAAGATAAAGGAATTCACTGGGGAAAAGGTGATAACCTTTATGTGTGGTTACGAGAGGTCGAAACGGCCTTCGCCATAGCGAATGTGATCACTGATCACTTGCAAGTGGGACTTGCGCTGACCCATATTACGGGTAAAGCCCGTGCATGGGCGTTTACGTGTTCGGACTCGGTCACGAACGTGTTCCCTACCTGGGAGTTCCTTAAGCAGAAGCTTATGGACATGTACGCAACGCCTGATCTGGTTTTCCAGAATCAGCTGGCGTTTCTGAGGTGCCGCCAGGGCACTAGGGACTTGGAAACATATATCCAAGAACATAAGACCCTGTTGGCAGGGATGTACGCGAAAGAGTATTCGGACGATGTGTCCATCCCCGTCTTCATGGGAGGCCTGAGAGAAGGGCCAGCACGTTCGGAGATCTTCCGATGCCGACCCCAATCCCTGGGGGAGGCGTTCAAGATGGCGTTCAACGCCGAAAGGAACTTTCGTTCCTCTAAGGTGGGTCCTGAACCCATGGACCTGAGTCAGGTCGAAGCGGAGGAGAAACCTCCCGCTAAGAGTCACTCTGACTCCTTTCCGCAGGGCTTCGGAGCAGAGCTCCTTGCTATGTTGCAGCGGCATGGACCGATGAGATGCTTCCAGTGTAGGAGCACGGATCATCTGCGGAACAAATGTCCGCGGAACCCCCAGCGAGATACTCGCTTAAAAGGGCCAAGGGTTGGGAAGAAGCCCTGGCCCAAGCCGTCGGGAAACGACGGCTCCCAGTAGGTGCGGGGCGGCCTACTGGGACACCCCTCACTGCTGTTAAGCCCCAGGGTAGGGGGGGACGACAGCACAAAGCCCCGAGGGAAGCGGTGCTTTCTAGCACCGAGTTGGTGTACCAGCCAGGGTTGCTGGTAGTCCTTGCGGACGTGAAAGGCTTTGATAAGCCTTGGAGAGTCTTGATAGACTCTGGAGTGCTTGACAATTATGTCAGACAGGCTTCTGTTGAGAAGAGCCGGCTGTATGCCGAGGACCTAGAGGCACGTTCTCGTGACGTCTTTACGGTCCGTCTTGCGACGGGCGTACAGGTTTCTGTACCCAAGGTCTCGATTGACCTTAAGCTGAAGTTTGCAGACTTCGACAGCTTAGAACGTTGCCTAGTCCTGGATTTGGACTCGAGGTATGACCTAATTCTGGGCATGAAGTGGCTGGAACGCCACGAGCCATGGATAGACTGGAAGTATAAGTCCATTGGCTCAACGCACCCGCGGTCGGGTGAAGCATTGGCGAGTCATGAACCCACCTTTGCTCGATCGCAAAAGCGATTCTGGCGTGAGATGCCAGGGATTGGGATGTATGAAAAGATCATTCCCAATGGCGTTAAGGAAGAGTTTATTAACGAGGGGGATTCGGCGGTTAATCCACGCGCCGATATAGGCGAGACTGGTGAGTCGCCAGTGATAGAGGTGGAATCCTCTGAGGGTAAGCGCGAGGCGCTTAGAGAAGAGACCCGAAGTTCGTCTCTTCTACAGGTCGGAATTGATTTCGACCACGCCGTGTCCGGCGAACAAGTTGCGACTCCAGTGGTAGGGGTAGAGACCCCTGTGGTTAAGCGCGAGGCGCTTCCAAGCGAAGATACCCGAAGTTCGTCTCTTTCGCACGTCGGAAATGATTCCGATTACGCCACTATAGGCGAGACCGGCGAGTCACCGGTGGTAGAGGTAGAGACCTCTGTGGATAGGCGCGTGGCGCTTCCAGTAGATGGGGCAATTGACTCCCCCCATCTGGGTCTCGGGATGAGTCCCGAGGGCAGTAGTCAGCAGTCCTACAGGATACTGAATAGTGTTACAGGTGTTGTCACAGAAGGCGTAAGCCTGGAACGGTTGCCTGGGGTAGACGAACTGTTGTCGTTGGAGGAGTTGTCCTTCAACGAGTTTGAGACTGCTTTGAAAGCAGATAAAATCGACGAGGTCGTCGTGTTGTGTCGGAAGAGGAGTTGAACTCCTCATCCACGATGGACGAGTCAGTTTCTGTGAAAAACAAACAGGCATTAAATGCCCGAAGCGGCCTCAAGATCCTCGCGGATCCTGAGGACCCTTACCATTCCTTATTAAAGGGATTTGGAGATGTCATTAGTGACAACCCGCCGATGGGGTTACCACCGGATCGGGGAGTCCGACATGAAATTGATTTGGTTCCCGGAACCAAATACTGCGTCACTAGGCAGTGGCCTCTCCCCAAGGAACAATGCGACGTCATCGACGCATTCTTCAAGGGGAAAGTAGAGGCAGGGATGGTACGGGAGAGCAAGTCTCCCCATTCATCTCCCACATTTTGTGTTCGTAAACAGAACGGAGAGTGGCGTATTGTGCATGCGTATAACAAGCTGAATACAGCTACTGTACCCATGCAGACTCCGATTCCTCGGAAGGATGTCCTCCAGAACAATATGGCGGGCTGTACTGTGTACAGTGCCTTAGATCTGGTGGACGGGTATTATAAGTTGCTCATGCGAGCGTCCAATATTCCGCTGACAGCGGTTAGCACGCCTAGTGGAATGCTGTGGGAGTGGCTTGTTATGCCACAAGGGCTTTCAAATGCACCAGCGACTTTCAATCGCTTGGTGACTCAACTCTTCCGCCCTCATAGGAAGTACGCTCAGACGTACTTCGACGATATATTCGTCCATAGTCGTGCGGAAGGCGACTCGTCTGATGTTCAGACGCATCTGATACACCTTCGAGCAGTGCTCGAATGTATGCGAGAGCATAAGCTATATTCGAACGCATCCAAATGTATTTTTGGTGATGAGGAAATTCCTTTCCTCGCATGCTTCATCGGTAAGGATGGAGTGCGGGCGGATCCCGCGAAGGTGAAAGCCATTGTGGAGTGGCCTTCGCCTGTGAATCTTAGAGATTTACGGAAGTGGCTTGGATTAGCCAATTATCTCCACAAATACAGCGAGAACTACGCTTAGATGGCGAAGCCATTAACAGACTTTCTTAATAAGGACGTAGATTAATGTTGGGAAACCAAACACCAAACCGCCTTCGAAGCGGTTAAGGGAAGCTTGTTGAAAGCCCCCGTTCTTGCTCTCCCAGATTCTGGGAAACCATTTAGCGTCGTCTGCGACGCCTCCGATTTCGCAATCCGATGTGCTTTATTAAAAGCAGACGATACGGGACGAGAACGCGTGATTGCGTTTGAGTCGGGGCAGCTTAAAGCTACGTAACGGAATTATCCCGTTCATGACAAGGAGCTACTTGCAATGAAGTATGCTCTTGTCAAATTTAGGGTTCACCTACTCGGCTCCAAGCCGTTCGTTGTTTATAATGACTACGCGTCCTTACGGACAGCGACAAAGTCGCCTCATCTCTCGCAACGGATGGCCCGTTGGCTCTCCTTCTTTGCGGAGTACAACTTTGAGGTTAAGTATAAACCTGGCAAGCAAAACGTGCTTGCAGACGCGTTGTCGCGTCGTCCCGATTACGAGCTCGCTCACGCGACATTCGTCACCACGTCTGTGGTGCATCTCATACGCCAGGCGTATGAGAAAGACCCACAATGTACGGCGCTTATCTGCGCGTTAGGTGAAAAGGGTCTTGGCTCGTCTGATCCAACCCTGTCAAGTCTAGCTACAGCTCGTTTACACCGTTACAGGTACTGTGACGGTCTGCGATTTTATAGCACGAGCGCGGAGGACACTCCGCGGGTGGTAGTTCCTCATAATGAGGAACTGAAGTATATAGTCCTATTTGAGGCACATGACGCCCCTACCGGGGGTCATTTAGGTCGGGATAAGACCTACAGCGCTTTAAGCGCTTTGTATTGGTGGCCCAATTTGTATAAGTGGGTCGGTGCGTATATACTCACCTGCGCGACGTGTCAGAGGGTTAAACCCTCCGCAAGTTCAGCTGCGCCTTTGGCGAGCTTATCGATTCCAACGGAGTGTTGGAAATCCATTAGCATGGATTTTATCTTCGGTTTTCCGAAGGATAAGGCCGGGAACACCGGCATATTGGTCTTTGTAGACCGATTGAGCAATATGGCTCACCTGGCGGCGGTGCCAGAGTCCATAGATGGACAAGGAACAGCAAAAGTGTTCCTAGACCTTGTCTTTCGACATCATGGTCTACCCGATTCCGTTGTGTCGGATAGGGATCCCCGTTTTACGTGACAATTCTGGGGAGCGTTGTTTAAGGTGCTAGGCACCAAGCTCCTTATGTCCACAGCGGATCATCCGCAGACGGACGGTCAGACGGAACGCGTTAATCGCGTTGTGGGGGATATTCTCCGGAGTTTATGTCCGTATTATCCAAAGAGTTGGAGTGAGATGCTCCCGATGGTTGAATTTGCTATCAACAATTCGGTACATGCATCTACGGGGTTTACCCCGTTTTACGTGAACGGATTGGTGAATCCGAGCGTTCCGTTAATTCCACGTGTGTGTGGCCCAGAGATTGAGGGGGGAGGATTCCCCGATGTCATCCCTGTATCTGTGCGAAAGCACATCGATAAGTTTTTATCGACGCGCCTTAGTGTCTTACTACACGTCTGCGATGCCATGGCGGAAAGCCAAGACAAACAGAAGGAGCAAGCTGACCGAAAGGGACGGCGTAACAAAAAGGTATACAGAATAGGAGAAAGTGTTCTATTAAACGCCAAAAATCTTCCTACAGATGCAGTTTCAAATATGTTGCGCAATAAACTGAGCCCCAGGTTTGTGGGCCCCTTTAAGGTGTTAGCCCGAAAGGGCTTGTCGTACACCTTAGACATCCCGAAGGCGATGCGTCGCATCCAACCTTTTATGTCGGTATGCTTAAGCCATACCAGGACCCGGAGGCGGGGCCCCTCCTGGAGTAGGGTGGAAAGGCGGATAGCCGTAAGGCACCGCAGGGCGAAGGAAGCCGAAAGGGCTAAAATGCGACCACGAAGCTCCGAAACGGTCATCTCGAGAGAGGTAATCCGCCTCTCGAAGAGATCAGGGGCATCCCGCTCATCGCGGATCCCCTCGTGGAGATCATGGATGCGAAGGCTGTGTCGATCACAGCGCGCGCGAATCTCACGTCGCAATTGTGCGACCTCCTCCTCCAATGCTCGATGCGGAGAGTACTCCACACTATCATGTGGAGCGGCTGATGGCGCGGCGCCATCATCGGGGTCAAACCCAGTATCTGGTGAAGTGGAAAGGTTATCCACACTCACAGAGTCCGTGGGAGTTCGAGACTCCCCTACGGCAGGATTGCCGCGACGTCGTTAACGCTTTTGAGCGGGAGAATCTCGCTGTAGGTCAACGACCAGAGGGGCATGAGAATCCTCTTCACTCCCAATAAGTGGGAGTTGGCCGGAGGCAGATGTGGCGACCACACTGTCTCCGGACACCATGGTGGAGACAGGGGCGCTGGCATAGCGCGTGCGATACGGAGCACGTAGTTTCTCCATCGCCTTAGCTTTCGCAAATGTAAGGCGCAACACCCTCTCCACCCAAATGCCTCGACGGGAATAGCTGTCATGCAGCTCATCGAAGCTGGGGAGAAGTTTCTCCCCTTCTGCCCAAGCGCGGAACTTCTTCTCTGCATCATCGGCACTTTCTCCCGGAGAAAGAACGAAGGGAACCTCGCGGAGGTTCTCAACAGGGGCACCTTGTGCCTGCCTGTTTAAGCGCTCTCGTTACGAGACGCTAGTGAACTGCTTTTGTGTAAGCAGTTGTTGCCGGAGTTTCTCACGGCGTTCGCGTTGGTACGGCTGTTCAGCCGCGGGGCCAGGGGTATAGGACGCTAGACTAGTCCTTACCAAACGCCTGGTCCACCTTGGAAGGTCACGAGGACCATCGAAATTATAAGCCGCCCTGGACGGGCAATTGGGGGCGCGTAACGCAGCCCTTGGTGCCTGTGCGGCAAGTTGGGAGTCTTAAGCTGCTTCCAGCTCATTAGTGATGATCGCCTTTGGCGATTCGGATGTAACATCCGATACGGGCAGGGGTGCCACACTGGTTAGTGCATTTTCCTCACGTGTGGGGAAGGGATTAGGCTGCCGACAAGCCGTTCGGCGCTGTCGGAGCGGCTCACCATTGGGGAGGTATCCCCAAAGGCATCCAATTCCGAGTTTTCGGAGTAGTCTACCTCTTCTAGAGGAGATGCCATAGCACCGCTGAGGGTGTACAATGGACAGCCAGAGGTATGGCGTTGGAGTTCTCCAACAAAAATTTGTTTATTGCGTAAGCAATAGTCTTGATGGGGGAGGATGTAACGGGGTTACATTCTAGTAACACTGAGTGTTGGTGTACATGAGTACACCACGGTTGAGGTCAGTATTGGCCGGGTTGAAAGGTTTCGAACCTTTGGTTATTTTAACCAATCAGGGCATGGGCCCTTGGTGTGGTGGTGCGTCAGCCATCCACGTGTCAGTACACAGGTGTGTACACTACATTTTAGCTAGATAAGAATTAGGAATATTCTACTTAGTGTTACATATGGTTTATATTAGTTTAAATAATTACATATTAAATATATTCAGTTTACATTTCACTCTATCTTACAGACGCACGACCTCGACCGGTCGTGCGTGTAGTGAGTGCCGTAGCTTAAGGGGAGCCCTCCCCTTAGCTACACCCTTTGTAAGGGAGCCTTGCCGTTAAGGCACTAGCAAAGGCTACAGTAAACTAACCCGGGAATCTTGGCCCCGAGTAGGAGAGCTCTCCCCTACTAAGCCCTTAATAAGGGCGTATCGGCTAAGTAGCGGCGAACGCCGCTTTAAGGAAATTCTTCCTCTGTGAGATAGCCGCACCGTGTGTATACGCATCGGCTACAGCGGCCGGAACTCCGGCGTCGGGTGAAGCCAAAGATAGCAAAAAATCAGCGGTGCGTTTCAAAACAGATCACTTTTAATTCTTACTCCGAGTTTTTGGGTTCGATTACTCCGAGTTGTCAGGTTCGATTACTCTAATCGTATTGGTCACCTCCTGAGGTGACCGATAACTTTTATAGGTACAAATATTCTAATCGAACCCCGTCTAATCGTATTCGAACCCCCGGTTTATCGACTAAAAATTTCTGAGGTTTGACACCCCCTATTAAAGTGAAATCAGCAGTATCTAAACAAAATCAGCAACCTCTAAAGGTAGCTGATTTCGTCCATTAAATTTAACGAAATCAGCAGGATTCTTGCCTCAAAATCATCAGAGCGTAATACCCGCTTCCCGCATCACTTTTCCAATCGATAACGCGCTATTTTATCACCTTCACAGCATCGCGCTGAGAAGTTTCTACTACGTACCGACAAAAACTTAAGTTGTCGTGTACTTGAATACAGACTGTCATGCACAACCTCGAATCGGCTATTCAAGAGGTGCAACAAGCGAATACTAGCATGCAACGCAATAAAGAGCGATTTGCAGCTTCACGAGCAAGTAGTGGCGCATCGGCATCTGCTATTCAAGCTGAACAAAAGATAGCATCGAATCGTCTTCTTTTCTCTCAAGAGTGCGTTATCTCATTGATTGTGTGAAGTACTGACACCCTCCTCGTTTTAGGCGGAGGATCGCATGAGCCAGGCAAAAGAACAAGTTCAGTTCATTGCAAACAGCTTGAAAGTGGAAGCGAAGCGAATGGATTCCGGTAAAACTGCGAATTTGAAGACGGATTACTTTCGTTGGCCACTCGATCTAGAGTATCACGTTCAAGTAGACTGCTCGCTGTTTTCTTGTAGTCGTCGTACTTACAATACATTCTCGAGTAGTCCCGAGCGGCATGGGAAGGTTTACGATCGTTTGTCGAACTGAGCGATGCGGAGGTTGCTCAAAGTCAAAAGCGAGCTCAAGCGCCAATAACGTATAGACAACCCGGCGAGAAGGATTTTGGACAAATCGTTGGTCTTTTTGAGACGCTCGTACATTAAAAGGCATTGTCATTTTTGACTAGAGTTGCTCAATTCTGTAGACGGTCCGTAAAAGCACGGTGTGGCTAGCGCACAGAGGAAGACTTTCGATAAGCGGCGTAAAATACGCCGCTACTTAGCCGATACGCCTAATAGAAGGGCTTAGCGTGAGATTACTCTCTTCGTTCGGGGCCAAGATTTCCCCAGTTTCCTTTAGCGTACGCTAACGCTTTAGCTTTACGCTTCCCTTAATAGGGTGTATCTAGGGGAGGTTGTAATGGGTTGCAATTACATAATTGATATTCAAGTTAGAATATCACAGTTTAATTTCAAACGCGTTGTCTGAAATTTAAATAAGAGATTATAAGTTATTATAATCTAAGAAAGAAAAGTCGATTCGGTATCAATACCGAATCTTGCAGGTTAACTAATAGTACAGTTAGTTAAAGACTTGATATTATTATATTAATTAGTTAGTTACTATACTATTAGCCTCTAAACCACACATTAAATAAACACTCTTAATTTTGCGTTCTTAGACCTAAGTGAATATTCATATATTTACTTTTAGTATAGGATTAGTTGTTATCAACTAATCCTGCCCTATTGTATTGCGCTTCCTCGCAAAATACAGTGTAAGCCAGTAACAGGATCAGTCCTGTTACACCTGGTAGCACTTTGTGGTCCGTCTTAACGACCACAGTTCCGTTCTGCTAGTTAACTAGCGGAACGAAGATTATGAGCCGCTCGGTATCATGTCGCGAGACATGACGACCGCCGAGCGAGAAAGAACGCTGGAAGAGATGAATAAACACTTCCCTCACTTCTCGTCGCGTAGTAAAGACGCGACGGTGGAAATGATTCGGTCTATGGGGACCTACATCATTACCTTCCTTAAGAATAAGTCCCCGGAGGAAGTGGTACAGGTGGTGAATTGCTTTAGGCGAAAACACCTAGAAAATCAAGAACGGCCCGCGCCAGAGGCAGCGCGGACCGCATCAGCACCTACAACGCATAGCGTTGAAGTGGTAAAGGCGCGAGTAACCGCCCTTTACCGGCGAAGGGGGCGATCCCCTTCGTAGATGGTTCGCAGAGGTGGAAGATGCCATCTCTGCGCAAAATATTGTTGACAAAAGTCAACAGGCGTACTTCGCCACAACATGTCTGGGCGGAAGAGCCAGGGCATGGGCGATGAGTCGCAGAGCCACTGATGACTCTGCGTTCCTTAATTATAAGGAATTTAAAGCTGAGCTAAAGCTCAACTTTGAAGCTCCAGAAATGGAGATAAGTAGTCGGCAGGAGTTCATGGAACTCCGGAAAGGTAAGATTGATATTCAAGCTTACGCTCAGAAGACGCAATATTTGCTGTCAAATATTGTGTATGAGCCGGTGCTCCCTGCTATGCAGGTCACTGGCTTCATGAAGGGACTCAATGATGGTCCCGTCAAACAGATTCTCTATCGGCACCCGCCAGATACTCTGAGGGATGCCATTGATATGAGCATCCGTGAGGAGTTCAGCATGCGCTCAGCGTCATCGCATTGGGGGTACAGCCGAAGGGCTCAACAGCCCTTCGCTTTTGACATACCGTAACGGCATGTCAACAATCAGCAGTCAGGCAGACGAAGCTCACACTTCGTCCCAAGAAACAGCCACCCGCGCCAGAGCATGGGCGGTGGAGGTCCAGAGCCGATGGACCTATCGGTTGCTGTTGCTTCGAACACGAATCAATCGAAATTTAAGAAGAATATTCGCTGCAATAGATGCGCGAAAATGGGGCATTTTGCCCATGAGTGTATGGCACCGCGTCCGGTGCCACGCAGCCAGCGGAAGGAACCGTCCGCTGCACGGCGACACCAACAGGGACATCACCCTGTTGTGCAAAAAACGAGAATCGCTAGTAGGGGCGGGGCGCCCTACTGGGAATGTTATCCCACATGCCGACATAGGGCATGTGAGGGTAATAGCCCCAGACGGGACTATGTCCTGTCAAAAGGTGCAGGGTGATGGTAAGCCTCTTATCACCCTGGAGGTTAAGCCGCACGGGAGCGATGTCCCCATGCGAGCTTTGTTTGACACAGGAGCGTCAAACAACTTCGTTAGAACTCAGAGTCTAACGCTGTTGAGCTTCGTGGAGGTTGAAACCCCACGATGTATGTTGTCAGTCCGGTTAGCAACAGGTGCAACCGTGACTATCCCAAAGCGTGTGATTAAAACAAGCTTCGAGTTGAATGAACTGTCATTCGAACATGAATTAATCGTCCTCGATTTAGATGACAAGTTCGATGTGATACTTGGAATCCCATGGATGTCCAAGTTTAAACCTTCGATCGACTGCGGCGGATTCACAGGATCTGATCACCCTGTGTGTAATCCGGCTGTATCAGAGGATACAACCGCAGCGTCAGACAGTCTGGAGGATAGCGATGGCACCACCAGGTCTGTTCTGACACGATCAGCGGAAGGTACCTCCGCTGGTGAGAGTCCAGAGGGACTACCACACGCAACAGAAGAGTCGTTGCGTGTTGGAGAGAAACATTCCACGGGTGATAAAGACCACCGTGAGAATGAAGTTATATCCACGGTGGGAAACACCCACCGTGATAATGAAAATGTATCCACAGTGTGAAACACCCACTGTGCGACCGAAGGTTCCAACAAGACGAATGAATTCCGTGTTGATGAGAGTGAACTCAAGATCGAGTGCAATCGTGAACAAAACTCCGTGGTGGCCAGTTCCCACCACGATGCGTTAGCCATGCACACGGGTAATAAAGACCACCGTGTCGCAGAAAAGGCGGCCGATCCGACGAGCACATCTGATCGCCAAAACTCAATGGTAGGCAGTGGCCACCATGAGGATGAGTATTCGCACACGGTGAATCGTAATCACCGTGTAGCAGTCAATCAGACGTGTGAGTCTGATTGCATGGGCAGTTCCGTCGAGACGATCAACTTCTTGACGCAAACGGAGACCGGATTAGCTACCCAGTCTCTGTTGATGGAACACCCTCCGAAAGAAGGTTCGGAGGTGATGGCTCTTCCAGCGCTAAGCTGGAAGAAGTTTATGAGAAACTTGCACGATGATCAGATCGAACAGATCTCTATTATCGTTGCAATAGATGATGTAGTGGATATTCGTGAACGAATATCCACATTACAAGTGGAAAACATTGGGAAAGAGGTTCCCAATGATCAAACCAGAGTTCAGCGCTTTGAAGCGCAGAGCTGGGAGTCGCTTAAAGCGAACTCCCCATTTTATGAGGTACTTCGGTAATACGCTGACGTATTCCCAGAAGAAGTACCTAGCGATCTCCCTAAGGATAAGGGAACTCGTCATGAGATTGACCTCGTGCCAGGCACGAAGTATTGTGTTACGCGGCAATGGCCGTTGCCGCGTGATCAGGTAAAGCGATCGACGAGTTTTTCGAAGCTCGTCGTAAATCAGGCCAAGTGCGGTAGTCTACCTCACCGCACTCTACCCCCACCTTTTGTGTGAAGAAGTCCACAGGTGGGTGAAGAATCGTTCACGCTTACAACAAGCTGAACGCAGCGACGGTACCGGCACAGACACCGATACCGCGGAAGGATGTCATCATAGATGGCATGTGCGGCAGCACCATCTTTAGTGCTCTCGATCTAAGAGATGGATTTTATCAAATCCTAATGCGTGAGAAGGAAATCCCTCTCACGGCAGTAATCAACCCAAGCGGCATGCTTTGGGAGTGTCTTGTTATGCCACAGGGGCTTCGAAATGCCCCTGCTACGTTTAACAGATGCGTAACGCATCTATTACACCCGGTGCTAGAATTCGCACCGAGTTATTTCGATGACGTGTTCATCCATAGTAAGGATGAACACGATAAAAGCGATTTAGATGTACATAGGGAACATCTACGTCGAGTGTTAGAGCTTATGCGTAAGCATAAGCTCTATGCAAATCTAAAGAAGTGCACCTTTGGTGCACCTGAGATACCCGTTATTGGATGTTTTGTGGGCAAGAACGGGGTGCGTCCTGATCCAGAAAATATCAGGGTGATCGTTGAATGGCCTACGCCAAACAACGTTAAGGAACTTCGAAAGTTCCTTGGGTTGGCAACATATTTGCACAAGTGTTCGTGCAACTATGCTGGGTAAATACGACCTCTTTCTCAATTACTTAAGAAAGATGTCGAATGACATTGGGATACCCTATGCCAAGATGCTTTTGATGCAGTCAATCAAAGCTTGACTGAAGCGCCTGTCTTGGCTATAGCCGATAACGAGCGTCCGTTCCACGTCGTTTGCGACGCGAGTGATTTCTCTATCGGCTGTGCTTTGATGCAGCGTGATCACGTTGATCGTGATCGCGTAATCTGCTATCAATCGCGTCAGTTGCGCCCAGCCGAGCGCAACTATCCTGTGCATGACAAGGAACTCCTTGCCATGAAATATGCACTGGCTAAGTTTCGGATCTATCTATTGGGAGATAGACCGTTTGTAGTTTACACGGACCATGCGTCGCTACGCACGGCCGTGAATTCACCACACATTTCTCAAATAATGGTTCGATGGCTGTCATTCTTTGCTGAATACAACTTATGGTTAAATACAAACCCGGAAAGTTGAACTTGATAGCGGATGCGCTATCACGAAGTCCCGATTACGAGACGAAACCGTCCGTAGCCGAAAGTGCCAGTGCAAACGCGATCCGTTGCACTGCTTTGTCGTCGTCAATTATACGACAAGTACGCGAGGCGTACAAAACAGACGAGGAGACACGTCTGTTGATTGATTACTTAAGTAATCAATCAAGTGAGAAACGCGACGAACTCCCAGAGTTCCTCCGCGCTTGCGTGCATCGATATCGACTGCACGATGGTCTGCTGCTTTACAGCACAGACCAAAAGATGAAAGTCGCATCGTCGTTCCAAACGACGATGATCTCAAACATCAAATTATGTTTGAGTATCATGATGCACCGATTTCGGGGCATCAAGGTCGAGAGAAGACATACGCTTCTCTTGCACGTGACTTTTACTGGCGAAACCAGTACAAGTGGGTACGAAAATACGTACGCGCTTGCGAGATTTGCCAGCGCGTTAAGCCTGCGCAGTCTGCATAGGCTCCGCTGCAATCTCTGCCGGTTCCGACAGAGTGTTGGAAGTCCATTTCAATGGACTTCGTATTCGGTCTTCCACCCGACAATAGTCGGAAGACTGGAATAGTGGTCTTTGTAGACCGTTTCAGTAAGATGGTACATCTTACTGCAGTATCAGCGAACGTAACCGCCGCTCAAACAGCACGGATATTCGTTGATACGGTATTCCGTTTGCACGGAATGCCGGAAGACATTGTCTCGGATCGAGATCCGAGATTTACAGGACGTTTCTGGCAAGAAACGTTCTCATTGTTGGGAACCCAGTTGAAGATGGCAACTGCGGACCATCCGGAAACGGATGGGCAGACGGAACGGGTTAACCGCGTTCTCGGAGACATGTTGCGATCATACGCACGTGCCTTTGAACAGTGGAGTGACTACCTGTCACTCACTGAATTTGCGATTAACAACTCGGTGCATGCTTCAACTAATCATACACCGTTCTACGTGAATGCCTTAAGGCATCCACGAACCCCAGCTTTACTTGGTGGTACGCCAAATCTAAGTGGGGGAGGGACCCGCTCAAATTTTGAGCGAGTCAATGCGCAAGTTGCGACTGCAACTTGTGAACAAAACGATGGCTCTTCTACTGAAAGTACAGTAGATGCGGAAGCAGCTTCAATTGAAACTGAAGCTGCATACGATGAATATGTGTCTGCAGCAATGGCTGCAAACAACGAGGACAATGCACCTACTGCTGATAAAGCAGTAGATGAATTCGTATTACAGCGCCAAGCTGTAATACGCTATGTAAAAGATGCACTTGCCTCTGCTTTTGATAAGCAGAAGCAAAATGCAGACAAACAAGGAAGGAAGAACAAAAACTCCTTTCTTAAAGGTGAATTAGTATTATTAAGTACTACTAATTTGCCTAAACATGCAATAAGCAACTTTCCTACACGGAAGTTGCTTCCTAAGTACATTGGACCTTTTAAGGTCTAAGAGATTCGGGGAATGCCTATACCTTAGACATTTCCACAGCAATGCGGCTCCACCCAACATTCTATGTTGGGCGGCTCAAACCGTATCATTCGTCTTCGTCTTACGACGAGACACAGAACCACGGAAGATACCGTGCTTCTCCAAGTCTCCCAAGAGAGACTTGTAATCGGCTTCCAGCCGTTGATGAGCAGAGCGGAGAGTCGTTACCTCCGCCTTCGACTGCTCAAGATCAGCCGTGCGCCGATCGAGCTCTCCCTTATAGCGGGAAAGCTCAATGTACAGAAGATCGTTCTTCTGCTGGAGGGCAGTGTGCGCCCCGAGGATGTCGCGGACATCTTCGCGAAGAGACCGATATGTCTTCACACAGTGAGACATATCGCTGCTCAAGGAGGAATAACCCTCCTCGAGCTTGCGGAGAAAAGAACCATGCTCCGCAACAACAACGGCGAGGGAATTCTCAACCTCCGCCGCCCCTGATTGATAATCAGGGGAACAAGCGATATATCGTCGAGCGCTTGATCTCGAAGCGCTCGGTGCCTTTGAAGAAGGGGCAGCGTACCGAGTACTTGGTACGCTGGCTGGGATATCCCCAAGAGTTCGACTCTTGGTAGCCGATCGAGGTTCTGAGGGCCGACGCCCCAGACCTTTTGACTGAGTTTGAGAAGAATTATCAAACTTATGATGCGAAGTAGCATCAACAGTGGGTGTTGATGCATTAAGGGTATCAATTAAACCCTGAATCTCGGCGGGTACGGAAAAGCCACCGTACCCCCGCAACTCCTCCTCTGACAGACGAGGAGAGCCCTGCGTACACCGCAGGCAAACGAGGTGAGAAGGGACACCACACTTTAACCCTTTTTGATGCAAGCAAAATGAATGTATTCCATTTTGCCTGTTCGTGAGTGCTTTAAAAAGCGCTCGCGCATTACGTGAACTTTATTCACGTAATCATCTGGGCTTTTGTTGTAGTTGTCAACAAAAGCATTCCAACTCTGAGTCAGGGCGTCTTTAACGTCTCTGTTCCTCCTTGACCCTTTCCGGCTCGAATAATATCGAACCTGGAAAAAGAGGTCAATAAAGTACAGACGTCTATCGTCTGTACTTCGATCGAATCGACGTGACTGGATGTCTTCGCAGTCATCCAGCACGTTGATATCGAACAACGCATACTGGCAGTCCCGTTTACGGTGACCGCCACTGTTGGGGGCAATAGCCCAGCCAGGGGTCCAAAACCCCACTCTGTACGGAACATGTGGTTCCGTACAATGATACGCTTTAGAAGCGGCAGGCACCGCTTCTGTTCGAGCCCTTATAGCAGGCGGAGCACCGCCTGCTTCAACACCACGCGCCGGGGTTAAATCACCCCGACGTGGAGAAGTACTTGGTCCAGGTGGGGATCTGCGTTCCCGCAACCACCTGTGATAATCATTGTCGCTGTCATAGCTGACAGCGAAACCAGAGTCGTCATAGCTGTTAGGCGATGAGCACCTAGCGAGTTTCGACTCGCTAGATCCTTTAGTGGGGACAGCTGTATCCCCATCACTTTGTTCGGAGTCAGAACTCCCGAACATGGCCCTCTTGGCAACACGCCATTCGGAAGTTGCCATCATGCGAGATGTTGGATTAGCAACATCTCCCTGTTTCTTGTTAGATGCCGCCTTAGCAGCATCTGTGGTCGAAGACGGTACGTCTCCCGACCTTTGCGTAGTTGACGCTGCTAATGCAGCGTCACCGTTGTCACTCAACACCTTAACACCTAGTGCTGAGGCGGAGGAAGAAGCTCCTTCATCGTTTTCAGCAGCGCTCTTTAGAGCGCCGCCGTGTGCTTTGACCATCGAGTAGATGGCCAATCAGTTGGTGAATGAGAAATTCCGACCAACAAGTGCCACCCATTATTGGCCAAAATAAGAGTTATTATTGACCAACCACCTTAAGGGGGGGGTGTAATGGGGTGCAATTACATAATTGATATTCAAGTTAGAATATCACAGTTTAATTTCAAACGCGTTGTCTGAAATTTAAATAAGAGATTATAAGTTATTATAATCTAAGAAAGAAAAGTCGATTCGGTATAAATACCGAATCTTGCAGGTTAACTAATAGTACAGTTAGTTAAAGACTTGATATTATTATATTAATTAGTTAGTTACAATACTATCATCCTCTAAACCACCCATTAAATAAACACTATTGATTTTGCGTTCGTAGACCTAAGTGAATATTCATATATTTACTTTTAGTATAGGATTAGTTGTTATCAACTAATCCTTCCCTATTGTATTGCGCGCTTCCTCGCAAAATACAGTGTAAGCCAGTAACAGGATCAGTCCTGTTACAGAGGTACTCCCCTGCTACTTACACTCACAGCACGCTCGACCTTTCCCGGTCGAACGTCTAGCTGGATTCAGTGTAAAATGGAAACTAATTTATATTTAATATGTAATTAGTCTAACTTAATAAACTAATGTAAACTATATGTAATACTAGGTAGAACTTAGTTAATCCGTACCTAGCCGAAATTTAATGTACACCACCTGTGTACCAACACGTGGCAGGCTGCCACGCCTTCACCAAGGGCTCCCGCCCTGATTGGCCAAAGCAACCAATAGTTCCGAATCTTTCGGACTGTTCAATACTTGACCTTAACCGTTGTGTATTTATGTACACCAACGTAACTAAATGTAACCCCATTACAAATTCACATTTCAGGGGAGCAATCGGTGCTAACTGTGCTCCCATCCTCCTCAATGGTTCGTGATTGATGCGGCCTTTTCTCTTCCTGTTCATTTTCATCTTCATCGTCGTCGTACATATGGTCTTCAATTGTGTCATCCTCATGTGGTGGAGCGGCTGATCAAAGTTTTTGAAGCTTAATCAGGCGTCACCACGGCGCCCGGACTGCCGACTAACGAAGGGGGTCCAACGGTTGTCCTGTGACTGCTTGTGCTCCTGCTCACCTTGTGTACCCGACGGCTTGGGCGTGGGTCGCTCTCTAGGAGGCGGGGATTTGACACGGCAATTCCTTGATGCAAAATTGGGGTAATACGGAACGAATCGACCGGTGTCGATCAGGTGCGGTCAGGCTTGATCAGGCTTGATCAGGCACAAATAGTCAATAATCAGGGTCGATGATTGATGATCGGGGGTGATCAAGCTCGATAATCGATGCTCAAGGCCTGATCGATGAGCAGGTTTGATCAGACGCAAACAGTCGATGATTGGGGACGCTGATAGATCTAGTTGATTACCCATGAATTGGCGCGAGTTGCGAATAGATGATCGCAGGCCGCTGGTAGCAGATCGATGATCTGGGTGGTGGTCGAAGGGGTACTTGATCAGGCGACGGAAGTCTTCACCACCCGATCGCCGAGCCTCTTAAGCCTAGTACGCTAATAGAATACCCAATGTACTATGTATTATACGCTTAAACTTAACAGGAGGGTCGATCAGCTACGGACTGATCGACGGTTTCCACTAAAATCCGCCTAGAGTTTGTGGTGGAGTCAAGTTCAAAATCGAACACAGTTGTGTCGAGAACCTGACCACCATCGTGCCCATCCTTCTAACTTACGGGGGGGGGGGTACCCCGCGGACCTTCGCTTGCGATCCGATCTGATCGTCCGCTGCTAGCAGACGACCAATCATCAACAGAATACGCCTGGTCCGATTGATCTTCGTTGCCATCTCACCTTGTGTACCCGATGGAATGGGCTAGTTCAACACTCGGTGGATCGTGTCGCTGATTGACTTGGGTATGATAGTTTGCAGACCGTACTGGGGGGTGTACCCTGGGCGGAACTCTTCACCCTGGGTACTTGTGGACCGGTTACACTTGAA